>JANHFQ010007123.1:14443-25795 GCA_032468035.1 Aparallactus werneri | reverse complement strand
CTTGATGTATAACAATTCATTTAGTGACCATTCAAAGTCACAACAGTATTGAAAAAAGTCACCTGTGACCTTTTTCACACTTACAGCACTTGCATGAGTCACATGATCAAAATTCAAAGGCTTGGCAATTGTCCTGTATTTATGGCTGTTGCTGTATCGGGGGGGTATCTTGGGGTCCCCTTTTGTGACCTTTGGACAAGCAAAGTCAACAGGGAAGCCAGTTTCACTTAACGACCATATTGCTAAATTTACAACTGCAGCAATTCACTTAACATCGGTGGCAAAAAAAGTCGTAAAATGGGGCAAAACCCAACAATTATTTCGCTTGGCAACAGAAATTTTGGTTCTCAATTGTGGTCGTAAGTCAACAACTATCTGTATTTTTCTTTTATCTATTTTACCCTGGACTTACATCCTCTATTTTATTTTTGTTTTATATTTCTTTTTGCTTTATATTTTTGATATGGTCATAAGACTAATCAGTCGATTGACGTTTCAGTGGTCAGAATGCAGTATTGCAGGCTAAGTCACTGCTCACTGCCAGGAGTTCGATCATGACCAGCTCAAGGTTGACTCAGTCCTTCTGAGGTCAGTAAAATGAGGACCCAGATTGTTGCAGGAAATAATGCTGACCAAGGGTGTGATTCTTCCGGTTTAACACCCAGTTTGCTTGGTGCAGGGATTTTGTGCACGCAAAAAAAAAAAAGCGCACATCACCTTAGGCACAAAAATCAGCAGATTTAGCTACCGGTTCACCCAAACCAGCAGCTAAATCAGGTGATTTTGGGGTTTAAAGTGATGCACGTGCAGCGCATCTTTAGCGTATGGTTCGTGCGCATCACCTTAAGCCCAAAAATTAGCTGGTCAGCTGATCTTTGGGCCCAATGCGCATGCAGTACGCATTTAGCTACCGGTTCACCAAACCGGTAGCCTATCACAACAAACAGTTTTCCCAAACCGGGCTGAATCGGTAGAAACACACTCCTGGTGCTGACTCTGTAAACTGCTTAGAGAGGGCTGTAAAGCACTGTGAAGCGGTATATAACTGCTATTGCTATTGAAGCAGAGAATGAAAATTAAAATAATCCTGACTCAATTTTCTTAGTGTAACAGGGAACAGAAAGAAACCTAGACAGAATTTCCAGATTTTGTTATTATATCCTAATTGTTACGTATTGCATATAGTATATATAGTTTCAGTTCTTTCAGACCAAAGTTCTCACTCAGGTCCTCTGCTGGAGTGGGAAGATACTTTCTCCTGATTGGTTGCTGAGCAGTTTCCTTTAAAAGGTGGCCTGCCAGCCAGAGAGTGAGTTACAGTTGCTTCTGCCTCTTAGGCAGCCTTGAATAAAGAGCTGTTAGAAGTCACTCTGGCCTAGCTTCCATTCTTTGCCCAGAATTTAAACTAATATATCCAGAAATATTTCACTCCTAGAATCCTTCATGTTTTCGTCTCTTCATCTAACCTACTTTGAAAGATTGACAAATTCTTCCCAGGCACTAAATCAACTCAAAACTTTAAACAGGACATGGTTCCATCATTTTGAGATCTGTGTCAAAGGAAGTTTGACATTAATGTCCATCTTCAGATCTTTAAGAAATGCTGTCACTAACAAATCATTTTGGCCATTATTTTCACATACGTGGAGGGAAATAAATAAATTAAAAAGCAATTATGTTGCCCAAGATCAGCCATTTCACATCTAAAAGTTTGGCAGCATTTATTTGGAGGTTCCCTGGTGCCCCTAAAATTTATCTCTTTTAGCTTAGATTTTTTTTAAAAAAAAATTGATCATCTGTTCCCTGTGATCATACTCCTGTTCTTTGTTCCTTTGTTCTTTAAAATTATTGCATGTATTCTTTTCTTCCCAAAAAATCCAAGATATCAAGCAAAGAAAAGATGGAAATGAATACAATTTCTGGATAATCTATCATCAAAGCTGAAGCATTTTTTTTCTCTCTCTCTTTTAATGCTTTTCATTATTGTTTGCACCTCTTACATGCCATTACATCAATAAACAGATCTCCTGACATGGTGGCATTCACAGAGATGGTTTCCATCTCAGAGTTTTAATCTATTTTTCCAGGGTTTTCTTCCTTCATTGAGAGAAATTGGGGATCCATGCATTATTCATTGGAGTGGATGATCTTATAATGGAAGGTTACTCATTACTTTAAAGATACTTTGCATAAAAGCACAGGTTGATCAGTTTTTTACTCCCAAATCATAGCATTGAACTGCAGCTATATGGCAGTATGAACTTGGTTTTAACCTTGTTTTGATTTCTCTGGAAAAAGCTGAGATATTTTGATTTTCCCAAGGACGGGGAAATACTACAGGTAGTCCTTGACATACAACCTTTTGTTTAATAACCATTTGAAGTTACAACAGAATTGAAAAAGTGACCTAGGACCATTTTCAGACATATGACCATTGGAACATCCCCATGGTCACATGATCAAAATTAGGATGCCTGAGTACTGGCTCATATTTATAAGGTTTGCAGCATCCTCATGGTTACCTGATCAAAATCCAGACACTTGGCAACTGGCTCGTATTCATGATGGTCTCAGCATCATGTGTGGGATTCCCTTTTGCGACCCTCTGACAAATATAATCAATGGAGAAGCCAGATTCACTTTACAGTTGTACTCACCTTCCGCCGAGCTGTAAAAACGTGGCTCTTACAGCGGGCCGGTGGGGGATGAGTACTCCACTCACGGGTTTTTATACCTATTTTAATTGTCATTGTATGGGGGTTTTATTCTATTTATATATTTTAGATTATGTACGCCACCCTGAGTCCCTAGGGATTGGGCGGCACAGAAATTTTATAAAAAATAAAATAAATAAAAAATATTAACTTAACAACTGCAGTGATTCACTTAATAGATGTGGCAAGAAAGGTAGTGAAATGGGGCAAAACTCACTGAACAACTGTCTCACTTAGTAACAGAAATTTTGAGCTCTATTGTAATCATAAATCAAGGACTATCTGTACGGCTGATAGTAGTGAAGTCTTGACTGTTACTGAATTCGTCGCTTACAGTACGTGAGCATTGTCATTTCCCTTTGGAAACTTTAGGAATTCCTTATTTTATTTGCTTATGTTTTTATTCATGTCACTTCAATCAACAAGTAACTCTATTTTCTTTTAGATTTTGTGTCTGAATTTATTTCGCACAGTTAGGTTGGACTTCCACCGTACCCCCAATTGGGATGCACACAGTGCAGAAATATATGTTATCGTTGCTCTTTTGCTTCTTGCTCAGGAGAATGGGATATGTAAATGTGAAGAAATAACTATAATTCTTCCACTTCCCCTTGTAGCTACTTATAATGCATTGCAAATTTGCTTTCCACTTCAGCCAGCTCGTTTATGTTTTCAGCTGTTTGCCTAACTGCAGTTAAAAAAAAAATAATAGATTCCTTCCCCTCTTTGTCACCTCTCTGTGCCAGTTACAAATTCAGTCGCTTGAAATACAAAAATAGTATGCAGAGCTAAAACTGCATTACAGAATCAGCCTACAAGAGAGCGTGCTTTCAATATATTTGTATTGAGGCTTCACACATACTTTTGAGAAAACTAGTTTCTAGTCTGGAATCTTCTTTGTAAGGTTTAATGAATGGAAATTCATGGAAGTCATTGAAAATTCAAGTGGTAAGACTTATTCTTGACTGTATACAGAAATATGTACAGTATATATAAAAATGACTGCAGCTGGATTTTTATAAGAACACAGGAGGTCATGCCTAGGAGATCGATTTCAAAGGTTCCATTCAATTGGAAAATAGTTCTGCTTGGAAATATTTAAATTGATTATTATTGTTGTTCTTGTTCTTATTTTAATGATCCCGTTGTGACATTTGAAGTGATTTGGGCCAGATGTCTGAATCTGACCCAATTTGATTCAAGCAATCTTTTTTTATTGCTAAAAGACAATTATGGAAGCATCTGAATTTATCTGTATTCAATGTGATATATTTAATTTGATTTATCAAGTCAAATTGACTGCCCGAATGGAAAAGAATCAGTTTAAATCAATTTGAAATGTCTAATAGTCCTAGAGACCTAATTAGGTTTTTTTAGGTTTATGTTTTATTAAATTTCTAGGCCGCCGAACTCCTGCAGGACTCCATGCAACTTACAACATTTTAAAACAGAATAAAACACTTAACAGGGATCTCTTCAGGTTATGGTCAGAAAAAACCAAGATGGTGGCCATATTGGAGCACATGTGACACACATAAAACTGTTAAGTATATATGAAAAAATCTCTGAGATATTAGATAGTCCAAGACACCAAAATGGAACTGTATGACTTAGACATGGATTTAGACTTAACAGAATTAGCCAGTATCAAGATGTGACTTCCAAGTATCTTAGAATGAAAAGAATAGAGACATTTTGTACAACTACACAAATGTTCCATATTTTGCAATGAAGATGGGTTGACTTTTGATTGAAGAGCATTTTTTCCTATGCCTGAATGGAAGTAAAGCTGAATACTTGAATTTTAATGAGATTCCGAATTTTCCATGCAGGACAGATTCTCAGCAGGAATGTCTACATGTTTGAGAAGCTGTGCAATTATTTAACTAGGAAATTACAGAGGGGAGATTTGGAGGTTGGAGAGAATGAAAATAGAATGGTTCCCTATTTAAATTAAAATGTAGTCTATAGGTTAATTTTCAACAAAAATAAGAGTTATACTGTTAATCAAAATAGATGTACAGTATGCTGGAAGACTAGAGTGCAGATTTAAAGAATATATGCACTGAAAGATTACATATGCATATATCTTTTATTCCAAACCCGTTTTAAATTGTTTTTATTGGATTTTAGTAATAATTTGTGTTTGGAACTCTGCACTTTGATGTGGCCCATGGGCTAATCGATAAAGTAAACTAACATACGTATCTCACATCAAAGGAAAATGCAGCACTTTCTAAGAAAATACCTTGTGTTTCTTATTAAGATCTCTGAGAGATTGGCTTTTGATCCTCATTTGAGGAAAGTATTCATGATTTTATTTAGAGGAGAAACAATACAGCTACAATTTAAATTTCTATGTAATTTTGCGCATCTGTTTGACCCTAAATGGTCTCAGCTAAAAAATGCAAACATTGACACATATGCATATTTCTGTAAATGCATAATCTGTCATGTTCTTCATAAACCATTCACCATTTCAATTTATTTTGCTCTTTATTTAATGCTTATTCGTAAGCCAAATGGTATCACATGAAGACGCATAGTCAAGTCATATGGCATTAAAAATCCATATCTGGATTGTTTCTGAAATTGTATTGCATTGTACCTTAATCAACATTTGTACATTGTACTGGTATACACAGGGATGAAGGATTTAATACAATCCATATTTGGATTGTTATTGAGATGTGGATTATTTATTTTATTGCCTTGCACCTCATCATGATCAACTTTTGTACATTGTACTGAAATACACAGAGATGAAGGAGTATAAGAAGAAGCCATATTAAAAATGAGTTAATGAATAAAATATTAGAGGGGGTCGTCATTGCTTAGTAAGACAGCATAGTGAAACATTTTCCAGATTTTTATTATTTTTATTTTATAGTTGGAATCTAGGAAAATGCAATGCATGTGCATTGTATGTAATGAATTAAATTTAGCATTTAAATACGAAATAGATAAGAGTTGGAAGGGACCTTGTAGATCCTATTCATTTCTCTTTCCTGATCCTGCCTATACTATTCTATTCTGCTCTACTCTATTATTGGAGTACAATAATCCTCACCTTGGAAAAGTAATTCAGCTCTAACAAAAATGAACCAATGGCCTACCTTAGCTTAAAGAACTTCCCTACATCCATCCAAACCCTCATAGATGGAGATGGGGCTGATTTTGCAAGACCAACGTTACAGTGGTTTATGTGCCCTATATTCTCACTGTGCTTATGGAATAGGATCGAGATTTAATGCAACCAAGATCCCCAGGAGATGAACATTTTTTTCACTGGATATATTTAATTTAAGCAAAGATATGATGGGCATCAATTGGTGGTGAACTAGATTGAAGCTGCCTGCCAGATCTACCGTAACATGATGTCCAGTTCTGAAAGTGTTTAACATACTCCTTTGTATCCTTCCTTCCTTTCTTCCTGCCTTCCTTCCTTCCTTCACAGTATTCAACAACAAGAAGACATCAAGAGCCAGTGATGGGGAAAATGATGGAATCTAGTTTTTCAGGCACTCAGTCCTTCCCTGAAGCTTTGTCTACAGACAGAGGAGGCCAGGCTGCAAAACCACATAGGTAAGGATGTGGTTTTTTTTTTTAAATGGGTGTTTTGTGAGACAAATGCAAGGCAGGTGAACATGATCAGTTAGAAAACATTTGCAATCCTGAGATATTTAAGAGAACCTCAATTTGTTTGTTAAGCAGAGATCATGGAGAGTCTTCTCTTATAGATGTCAAAGCCATTGTTTCAGCTGTTGGATTGTCCCTTTCACTTTTCTATAAAGGGCCTAGAGCAAGTGTTGAACAAGAGTCACACACCAGTGAATAAGATAATTGTATTCCAATTACATAGAGAGTTCTTTCTTCTGCCTATCTTCTTATCAGTTCATGATGTTAATCACCCACCCAAAGGCAGGCTACATAACTAACTTGTGCTGACAAATATGATTCTGTGTAAAAAAAGGGGGGATTGCTCCACATAGTACCTGTAACCAGCAAAGTGGTTAAAACTGGTTAAGTGAAGCCTTTCTATTGGCTGATAGGGACTGAAAGCAAAGGAGAGTGGATCCATGTGTACATATTGGTCATGATGTATTTCTATCTCTATCTCTATCTATCTATCTATCTATCTATCTATCTATCTATCTATCTATCTATCTATCTATTTATCTATTGCTATCGCTATCTCTCTATCTCTACCTCATCTCCATCATCTGTCTCTCTATCTATCTAATTCTCTATCTATCTAGGCGTGCTGTGGTCCATGGAATCGTGAAGAGTTGGACACAACTTAGCAGCTGAACAACATCTATCTGCCTGTCTGTCTGTTTATCTATCCATCTGTCATCTGTCTGTCTCTCTGTCTGTTTATCTATCATCTAGTTTATATGCTGTTCATCTATCAAACAACTCTGGGCAGCTTGCAATTCCATAAATAACAGCATAAGACAATTATAAGGTTAAAAACATTAAATTATTGGACACTGAAATAAAAAAAATTAAAACTGACAACAAGTCAGATACAAAGGCCCATATATTGTCTGTCTGTCTACCATCTATCAGAAAATGACCCTGTTAATTGCATGTTCTTTATGACCACAAGATTTGATTATCAGTCAGACAAAGATAACATTTTTGAGATTCACCAGAATCTCAAAATAAGTAATGAACAAGTAACCCAGAATTTTTTTAAAAAAGCAGAAAGCAGGCAGAATTAGGAAAGACTTGACTGAAAATTATACAATGTGTGACTTAGACCATCAGCTGATCAATTGTTGATAAAGTGTGATTCACAAATTCAGAAAGTTTCAGATTGAACTGATATAGCACTTAGAAGCAGTAATAGGTATGGAAGAATGGGAATTCCAGTGGAAGAATATTATTAATTTCACTCTCAATGCTATACTTACAGAAAAAAAATCTATAAAAGATGTTCTGTTGTTGGCTTAGTCCTGCCCTAGCTGTAAACATAATATTTGATTGTCCAAATATTGGTGGAAAAGTAACATTCAGCTTGGATCATTCCTTCATAGACGGTGGTGCAAGAATTGTTGAATCTTAAAAGTTGAATTCCCTTTACAATCTGTGATGTTTTCACTAAAATGTACAAACCCATATATTCCAAGAAAGTATAGTGAATTAGCTTTGAATATGCTAGCTGCTGCAAGGGGATTTT
This sequence comes from Aparallactus werneri, assembly GCA_032468035.1. Lineage (NCBI taxonomy): Eukaryota > Metazoa > Chordata > Lepidosauria > Squamata > Lamprophiidae > Aparallactus > Aparallactus werneri. The sequence goes on along the minus strand of JANHFQ010007123.1, from coordinate 17,896 downwards.
TATGAGAAAGTATGCTTAATTCCTTCTGTGGAAGAATGTCTAATTAAGCATGCTTTGATGTGTAAAATAACTTTGCATCATAGAAGGAAACTTGATACAGAATTTAATTCAAACTGGAAAGCATTCTGAGTCTTCAATGCAGTGATTCAGTGTATGCATTTGTACCACATCTAAAATTTGACCCAAAGATGCTTTTTCAAGAAGCAACTGGACTTTGTTTTTCTTGGAAGATGTTTTGCTTCTCATCCAAGAAGCTTCTTCAGCTCTGACTAGATAGTGGGAAAGGGAAGGACTCATACTCCTTGTAAGCAGCTGGTCATTTGCATCCTTTTAGAGTAGGGATGCCAAACTGGTAGCTGGATGCATCATGTGCAGGCCACATCCACCACAGCTCTGCAAATGGGAAAAACATCATGAAACGTCACATGATGGCAATGTGATGTGACAAGTTTGACACCTGTGTTTTAGAGGGCCGTTGAGGCCACTTGGAGGTTTGTCTGTGTCCTCAAGGTGTAAATGGCTGGGGAGACTTCTTGGAACTGCTGAAAGGACTGTGTTGTAGACAGGAGATAGGTGGTGTCATATCTCTCCCCCTCCATTGCTCAATTTGGACATAGATCCTCTATAAATCCTTCCATTCCCCACTATCCAGGCAGAGCTGAAGAAGCTTCTTGGTTGGATGAGAAGTAAAACATTTTCAAAGAAAAACTAGAAAGTCCAGTTGCCTCTTGAAAAAGCACCTTTAGGACAACCATGACCTGGTTGGCAGAGAATCTCCATACACACCCAAAATTTGAGTGTCTGCATAAAGTTTATATTTTGATTTTACAGGATTCTTAAATTAAAACAGACTTTTATGAGTATGGACAGAATTTATTATCCTTCGGAAATTTATTTTATGAATCATACTGTGTGCCGATCCTGGCTCCTGATATTTATCCATTGCTAAGGAAACTTCCAGTCTTTTAAAATGATACAATGTTCACAATCAATTAATGTTATTGTGAAATATTGTAATTTCTACATGTGTATACTCCTTGTTTATTCATTCATTCATTTTCTACTTTTTTACCATGTCCTTTTCTTATATTGTTCTTTGTTTTCTGTAAAATACTTTTTTAAAAAAATACCTGGGCACAGATAACTATGTTTGTGTCTCTTATACATACAGTATGTTGATGTAGCTATTGGTGGATGAAGAGTCCCCTGGCCTATCAAAAGCTTCAGGGGGTCATTTGAATTTAAGGTAATGGGTCAAATCACCGCATTAAAGCAATGATTTTCCATACTGATTTATACCATACAGTTTTTACCATTTTATTCAAGGCAGCAGATGGCATTTAAAATAAAAATGAGAAGCTTTTTTTAGTAGAACCAATACATTTGAACATTTTAAAAAGTTTGGTGAAAGAAATGCATTTTTAGCATTTTGATAAATCTTGGGAGTGTGAGGAGGGAAATATATGCCTCTTAGGATAATATTCTTTACACCAATTAGTTCAATTTCTAGCTATGGAAGCCTCTTTGAAGGATATGATGATGATATAAACCACAGGAAATGTCTTAGTGGAAGAAGACGCCAGCTTTGAGTTTTAACAGTCAATATTAAACACATTAAATTGTGCCTGGCAGGCAATTTGGAGACAGCACAGATCTCTTTTTTTTCTTTCTTTCTTTCTTCCTTCCTTCCTGTCTTTCTTTCTTTCTTTCTTCCTTGTTTGCTTGCTTGTTCGCTTGCTTGCTTTCCTTCTTCCTTCCTTCCTTCTTCCCTTCCTTCCTTCCATTTTTCTTTCCTCCCTTTCCTTCCTTCTTTCTTTCTTTCTTTTCTTTCTTTCCTTCTTTCTTCCCTCCCTTCCTCTCTCCCTTCTATTTTTGTTCCCTTCCTTCCCTCCCTCTCTCATTTTTTTCTTTATTTCTTTCTTTTTCCCCCACCATGTTAAATCACATCTTTCTTTTTCTTTCCTTCCTTCCTTCCTTCCTTCCTTTTTTCCTTCCTTCCTTCCTTCCTTCTTTGTTTTTTTCTTTCCATGTTTAATCGGACCCTTTTCAAGCCACACATGAAGCACATCATAGTCACATGTATCAAGCTCAGGACAGAGTTCAAAATCACTAAGAGTTTATTCCATGCTACCTATACAAAAGAATCTGATCTACTAATGGTCAAGTCCAATTGGTGCCAGATAAGAGTCAGTGGACTTCAAGCGGGGGAGGGGAAGGCTGGACATGGGTCTCTTATATGGATGTAGTGATTACAAACTAATGATGCATTTGACCGCCTCCCTTGGGCTCAGCTTGGTCATCTCCTACAACATGTCCTGATCTGCTTCTCTGGCCCTTGAGGGGATTTCTGCACATGGAATGAATCCACTTGTGTTGGAGAAAGATAGATGAGCAAGAACAAGCAGGGCTTAATGGTGAGGCATAAGGTTTTCCAATGCTTTTCTTTGAGCATTGCTTGAAGTTAGTTAACATTGTGGATTACATCTAATTGTTGTTGTTTATTATTTTGCTTTTCTCCAAGAAAACAAAGCAACACACATTTCCCCCCTACTTTCTTCCCATAATAACCCTCTATAATAACCTGGATTTAGATAGTGAATAATGGGCAGAAATTTGAGTTCCAAAGTTGAACTAGAACTTGAAATTCAAGTCCAACAGCTTATCCACTGCATGTGCTACATCATAGTCATAATGTTAGCCTAGTCATGTGTAAACAGATTTGAGTTAAAGAGATTTGATCCTGAGGTGATTTATAAGCTTGCTTTTGTACATTTTACAAATCAGATATTTAATACATCAAAGGGGGGAGAGATGGGGAATAGACTTCCAAATTTAGTGATTAATAAACCTCAAGTTGATGTTCTTCATCATGTAGCTCCTTAAAAATTGCTTTATGCTATTAGATTATGAGTGTTACATATAGGTGATATATTACTCATCTGCCTGATTTCATACTTTGGTCCTGCATCACCACTAGAGTGACATATAGCATTTTTGAAACACATCTTGATTTATTGCTGCCCTACAGCATTTTTAAAATATCACACAGAAACTAGAAGTGCAAACATTAGAACTATGACCATTCAGTGTTCCTGAATCAGAATTCTTCCCATGGGAAAATGGTTTTGTTTTTATTTTTTTTTAAAGAACATAAGATATTATTTAAAAATCTGGACAGTAGAGGGAACTAAAGATTACAATTAAAAGAAAAGAAGATCTCAATTTAATTTACAATTAGAGAGCGAAGCAAAATATTCTGACATATTGGAGGACATTTTTCAACAATGAACTCAGAACTTAATTTTAATAGTGTCAACAGAAACATCTGCCTCTATGAATAGACTTCTTCTAAAAGACATGGCATGGAAACAAGTTCTGTTTGAGAACCTCAAGACTGAGTTGAAAGGGGGTTTACAAATGACAAGCTACAAGAAAGACATGGATAAAAAATTA
>JANHFQ010007113.1:169689-180371 GCA_032468035.1 Aparallactus werneri | reverse complement strand
TTAATTTATACTGTCAGTACACCTGATGTCCAAAGAGGTTATCAAAGGTCTTACTACTATCTGGAAAACACTGGTTTCATTGGGCGGGGGAAGAAATACAAGGTAAGGTTCTTTATGAAATCTCTTTTCTGGTTTGCATGAAGGGTGAGCAAATAGGAACAAATTCCCAAGTTTTTCAGAAGGCAAAGCAGGCACAAGCTGGTATAATCAAACCCCCCGCGCGCCATTCTTTTTTTAAAAAAATGCAGGGATTTTTCTAAAAGCTGTGTGGCTGAAATTGCATACTAATTTTTTTGTTTAGAAAAAAAGTTTACTGCCACTCACCGTGCACACGAGGCTCAGCTAGTTTCAAAGACTTCCATGCAATTCTGCTTTATTATATTCAAGTTGACAAACGAAGATAGGATTGGAATTAAAAGTAAGGCTATTTTTCTTTCTATTCTTTTTTCATCCCTTTTGTTTTTGCACCAAAAGTGAATCTGAAAAGATGCTCATCGCATACAGGTATATATATATATACACACACACACGCACGCACACACACACGGAGAAAAACCAACACACAAAAGAGGAAGAATAGTTTATACCTGACTGGAGATGAGGTCTGTCCTATCTTATTCAAAGAAATGTTTTTATGTGCATAATATACATTGGTGCAGCATTTACACATAGATCACTGAAAGAAAGACACTAAGAACTTGCTACAGATGCCTTACGGGAGACCTTAGAGATCTATCCCCCTCCCAACCCAGCCCAAAATATTTTCTATCTACTGTATTTGTAACATTAACAGCTTTTTCTTTGTTCCCCCAAATTCATGATTCAAATGAAATAGTAGCTTCAAAGTTCACAGAATCCCTCCTGCAATAAACATTCCTCCTTGCTTCAGTGGAGAAAAAAAAATAATCTATATATCCCCATCTCTTCTTTAACATTGACTTTGTAGGAGTTAAGGGATGCTGAAGTCACATTTTTTTTCCTCAAATGCTACATGCTTGATACTGAAGCACCCATTTTTTAAAAAAATCCACCAAGAGAAGGTTTTAAAGTAATGAAACAATTCAAAGTTTTCACATTTACATTTCCAAAACAGATGGTGGTTCGTCTCCCTCCAACCATTTCGCTGCACATAAAAAACATGCTCAAGGCCAACCTGGACTGAGTTTAGAGGTTAAATAATTCGTTTTTAAAAAGCCAAGTACGCTATGAAAGATCACCGAATCTCTCTCCATCACCTTTCGTAATCTTGTCGTCTCTTTGGCACTATTGGGCGAATAGCTAATCAGAACGGAATTATACAACAATTTGACATGGAAATGTTTTTGAGAAAAATACGTGGACTAATGAGGAGAGTTAAATATGGGGTATATAAATATACTTTCCAAGACTCAGCAAGGAGAGGAGGGAAGGTTACTTGCTTGGATATTTGCTTTAATAACTGATTTTTTAAGAAAAAGATTGCTTACATTAAGGTTCATAGCTGTGCCAGAATACCTTATACTGGCTGGAGTTTAAAAATTCCTGTCATCAGAGGAATCTTCCCACCCCAATTTGCCTATCTACAAGGTATTCTGGCATGTCCTTGGATTAACTATCACATTCCTATCAGAAGGAAGCCAAAATGTTTGGATCTAGCTCTCAATACAAAGTGAGCATTAGCCCTAAAGGAGATTTGAAGTCTCTTGTACATTTAGTCTGTACAGAAGCTGGCCAGAGACAGGCCCCTTTGGTAATCCACTGTACCAAACCAAGAAACCAGACTACATAATATACAAGGATTGTGGGTGCTAATCTACACATCACTTTCAGGGACAGAGATTCCAATCCTGTAACTTCATAATTGACTTCTTACATTACAGTTCTTTAGAAATGTTAGAGGGGGATGTCTTTATCCCATGATTTTGAACTCCTTGGGAAGGGTGGGGGAAAGAGGACAAAGAAAGTGTAAAAGTAATGAACAATAATAACAATGCTACAAATGGCTTTTCTTAAGCTCCAGCAACCTCTGGGGAAAAGTAAACAAAATAAAGTCATTTTTAGAAAAAAAGGAACAGCATCATTTTATCAGGTTCAATTATTTTAAATTCGCTGAAGTGCCCACTTAGGAATATATGATCAATTTATCGCTTCTCAGTACTTGCCCTCGACAAGGACATTTACATTCAGTGTTTGTCAATAGTTATATGGCTCAGCTGGGCTCCCAGCGGAAGGCCCATTTATCTAACAATGGCAGTGCAAATACACTTGTCAAGCAGAAATGTATTTGTGCTGTTTATTTTTTAAAAACACAACTTCCCTTTGTTCTAATTCTCTGAACCCTAGAACCATGACTCTAGAGCCCTGAAGTAAATTAAAAGAATTCTCCACCCACCTCCCACCCAACATAAACAAAAACAATTTTTTTTAAAAAAGTGGGGGGAGGGACAAAAAGGAAAATAGGCTTTTCTTGATCCCGTATTCCCTTGCTGGCCTTTCTCCTAAAGGTTGCTATAAAAAGGGGAAACAGACCCTCATGCTTTTAAACAAAAGTGCTTTTTTTAAAAAAAAACTTGTAAAGCAAGTGCTTTGGAGAAAGGTGGTTGGAGAAAAACTTCCTTATTTGGATTGGTTAAGAAGGGAAGCCCCATGATTGCTTTTAGAGACAAGTGAAAAGAAAAAAAAACCATCCAGAAATATTAGGAGCAAGGTCTTCTAAGATGCAAAGAAGGATGCATGGTTAAAACAGATTTTATGCCATTCCTAAAGAAGATGGCAACAGGAAGAAGCTGTAAGCAAGATCCTCTTCTGCCCCCACTCCCCATTTTCTCCCAACCCTGTGTAAAATACTGCACACCAGGAAGTCAAATGTGCTTGCAGAATACTGGAGGGAAGGGGTGGTGGGAGAAAAGACAGGAAGAAAAAAAGGAAGTTTGCCTCCAGCCCTCTTTTACAATGCACCAGGGAAAACCAACTCTCATCTTAGCACAATAATGCAAGTTATTACCACCAGACATTTGAATTATTACTTAAAACTGTCAAGCTGTGCTGTCAAAATGTACATGTTACAGCATTAAAGGAGAACAAGACTGGCAACTAAAATAGAGCTGGCCGCATTTCTTCCCACCCAATCCAACTGCTGCCTCCTTTTGTTTTAAAAAAGCGACAAAATATATTAATTTTGATATGCGCTGCTGGAATTGTTTCCACTCTTTTTTTGTCATCATTTTTAAGGAAAAGGAAAAAGTTAAAAGGAACACTAGAAATATAATAATATGCGATGCTACAGAGCTAAGTACACTGAAGCCCTTAAAAAGATCACATTGATTGTCATATCTTCAATTTTTAGGGTGAAATGTAAGAAAGAGAATGCCTTTTTTTTTCTTTGCAAGAATGCAAAAAGACGATCCTGCCTGATTATTTTTCATCAGTTCAGTAAAAGAAGTCCTGCACAAATCCATGACAGTTCTAATATAAGGAGGTAACATAAGAAATAAAAATTGATGCCAGCCCAATTCATCTGGCAGTAGGGTTAGGAAACTCCCTTATTTTAAAACTTATCTCCGAAAGCTGACTGTATCTCAGCTTCTGCCCCTTCTTTCAAATTCCATTCCTGCTTTTTAGAAAAGAAAACAAAAAAAAAACTGAGAAAGTAGCATCTCTACTGTCTAAGGACTGTGGTCCATGGAAGCTTCACCTCCTTTGTTCAAGACCTCTTGTAGAAATTATAAACCATTCAAGCTATATTCATTCCAAAAAACTGCTACGAAAACAACTACAATTTAATACATAAAAGCAAAAGGGGGAAAACGGGTTTTTCTCTCTCTTCTAGAAGAACAAACTGTGCTGGGATTTCTCAATGAGTCCACATTCATCCAGGCCACAAAGACACGGCTTGGGGTGAATACAGACCTGTGGACTTCAACTCCCAGAACTGGCTGAGGAATTCTGGGAGTTGAAGTCCACAAGTCTTAAAAGTTGCCAAGGTTGGACACCCCTGGTTTAAACCATTGCACCTGTGGGAAGAGACAGAATACCTGAAGGCCTCCTAGTTCTCAGCACTGCGAGGAACACTGGATCTCCCCCATCTATTTTCCTACAAATGTCTCAGTCCAGTTTCTGCCTTTGGAGGATTATTCACTTAGCCCTTGAAAAAGAAATCAAACAATGACCAAGAGTGGCTTCAGACTTACTTTGGCCCTCCCAACTTATGTCCTTTGAGGGGGGGGCGCAAAAGGATTGCGCTTAGAAGGCTAAAATAAAATTAGGCAATTTGCAAGAAGTAAATTGCTAGTACCTAATAAAATGTAAACAAGTGGTTTTGTTTTGTTTTCAGCTCTCCTTCTACAGGATGCTGAAAAGGACCTTTCTCATCAAAAAGTGGGAGACAGGGGTAAAGAGGAATCTTTAATTCAAGTTTTGTTCATTTCTATTCCAACAATGAGGTATTTGGTGTAGAAAGGTTAACACTTTCTTTCAAGGTAGAGAACGTGGAGCAACCGAGAGCAGAGAAAAGTAACCCAACCATAGTGCAGTGAAAACATTAATGGCCAATCTGCAACAAGCTGTCCGCTGTGCTTTTTTGGCAAGTGCATTGAAACTTTTAATACGCTCATTACCCAGCAGCTGCAAAATGAAAAGATTTCTTAAGATTCCTTGGGCATCAAAGAAAGATGAAACAGCTAAGCTAGTAGCGCCCTGGTCTCGGCAGAAGGCTTAGTCAAAGGACATTGTTAGGTTTGTTTGAAGACTAGAAATTCACTAGCTTTAAGGCCCCCATTTATTTTTTTTGCAATCTATCCATATGCAGGAAACAAACAAAATAATTCAGCAAATGCTTAGAAGAACTGATCCCAAATGATGTGTAATAAATCTCTGAGAAAGACAAAGCCCATTGTGGGGGAGGGGAGGGGAGGCTGGGGGGGGGATGGAGAGGAAGGCTCCATAAAAACAGAAGAAAAACGAAGTGATCATATCCTTTTTAAAAATGCACTGTTTGGCAAAGGGCAAGATAGTGGCTGTGTCATTTGGCTGTAGGAATTTGGCTTTGGTAAATTCAAACAGTGCCAAAAGGAAAGGATTTGCGTCTTGTCTACACTTATTATTTCATCATCATCTTTTCTCACTTCCGGATTCAACTCTCCCCTTTGAAAGATCTAGTCATTAGCCACACTCTAAATTGGCTGTTTCCTGATTCTTCCACTTAGGGGGGGGACCAGTTAATGCAAATAAATAAGGCTCTAGCAATTGCATTGGTGTTCACTCTGCATCATAAATCTAGTAATGAAAAGGCCAGGGCAGAGGAGGTATAGTTTGCCTGTCCATTTAAATTCTGGGTTTTAAATTCTTATACATTGTCAAAGTGTAAAATGCACCATGATGCAAAAGAATTCAAGTCTACAGCTGACTCATATGTTCTCCTTAACAATCAAAGAGTCTGTAAGAAGATACCCTGGGGGAAAATAAAAGCCAGTTGTTTCCCAGGGTTACTACTAGCCTTAAAGCTTGCTGGTCCAAACACTCTATATAGCTTGGAATAATTCATTTTGAAAATTCACATGTTCTGCTAAATGCAGTCCCAAGCCTACCACAGCACTGCAGGACTGGGAAAATGATGGAAAAAATTATTAGGCCATAAAGTTTTGCCCCAGCAGCTTTCATCCGATTGCTACATCCCAATCTTTGGCTTTGAACATACTTTGTGATATGGTAGTCATTTTTTTGTTAGTTTCTATACATGATACGTTTACAGTACAAAAAGAAAAACAGTGCACATGCTCAAATGTGTAATAAATAGGAATCTTAAAATAAAAAATACGCATTCATACTAGCCCCACCCATGGATGGATGGACGGACGGACGGACAGACACACACACACCTTAATGAAACCTGCTGGATGTTATTCTAGTTGGAAAAATTATAAATACGAATGTAAGATTGTAAGATTCTGAAGTGCATTGTTCTCTTTGCAGAAAGCTTATTTCTTTTTCATTTTTTTGCTATTTTTCAAAAGATAAAATGCTTGCTTCTTGATAAGTAACTTTTTTAGGCAACACTGACTTGTCTAATGGGGAACACTGCACAACACAGAGGGGAGGGGGCAGGGGGAACCACAAAAGAAATTCTCTTTGGGGATCCAACATTTTGCAATCCAGAAAATCTTCCCTCTCCCCCCACCCCCCAATTTTTTTTAAAAAAAAATCAGCCTCCAAAAACAGAAGATCCCTAAAGTGCCTGATGTGGTTGGGATAATTCTGGCAGCGCATATACAAGTTTTTTTTTTTAAAAGAGGAACCACGTTGGCTGGGCAACAGCATCCATGGTGCACACAAGGGACTATGAGCTGCCTAAAGTATCAGAGTATCCAGGTACAGTAGTTCTCAGTTCAAGTGTTTTTCACTGGAATCAAAAAGGGCGAGCACAACAAACTAACAAACAAAACAAAAGTTACTATACGGGAAGAAGCAATGATAGTGGCACTTTGCCAGTGGCTGCTGCCCTTCTCGGCGGTCTCTCATTGATCAACCTCCCTGTCCTCATTTCAAAATGCAAAATAAAAAGCAGCAGCAATTCAGGCTTCTGCTCCCTGCCTATCCTGCTGCTGGGTCCCTTGGAAATATTTGTATTCTGAGGGCACAGAGAAAATAATCCCAAATGATAAGGTGCCCTGACAGAGGGGAAGTGTGGGAGACACAGTGAAGATGATCAAAATCAGGTCCTTCGGGAGGCCACAACCCACTGCATGAAATAAATTTAATTGGCTCTTCATTCAGAGCATCAAGCCTTGAGGAATTAAACTGAAAAAGGTGGGTTGCTTAAAAATATTCAACTCAGAAGAACCAGGCAATACCCTTTGGCAAACAGCAAGGAAAAGAATACAAGCAGATTTTTAAAAAAGCTTCACAGAGTAAATTTTAAACAAAAACGTCTTAAAAGGATGAATGTGTTCAAAAACCCACACTTCTCTTTGTTAATTTTGATAGCAAAAGAAATGCTAGTGGTCAAAGCAAGTATCTAGGTAGGACGCAGAAGCTGAGATCACTTTCTCTAGGGGTTTTTTTTCCTTTCCTTTCCTTTTTTTTTTGGTTCCTAGGACCTTTTGGAAGGTCCATATCCCAGTCTTGTTCTCCTTTAAAGTGTCCTATATTGATAGAATTCCTAAATAAATAGAAGAGATACTAGATCACCCATCATCGGTTTTTTTAAGCTATTCCGAATAACAGCCATCTAAGCCGATGGCATTGTGCCTATCCTTGGTGTAAGGGCAGCTGTTTCCATTGGGCAGGGAGCTGCAGGCGGCTGTCTTGGCAGCAATGCCGCAGTTCTTGAGGAGGTTGAAGCTGAAAGGGCTGATGGCGTCTTTAGGTGGAAAAGGCTTCATGGTGGAAAGGATAAGTGCCAGGCAGTCAGCAACGTCTTTGTTGGGGGCACAAGCCAAGGCTGGGGTATGGCCTGGAAAAGACAAACAAACTCAGTTCCACAGCAGCAGCAACAGCAGCAGCAACAAAAGCAAAGCTACTCCTGGGGAAAGGGAGCCAGCAGATTACAAATTAAAGGGACAATTTGTTCAGAATTCCTTGCATTAAATATCGACTGTGTATTTTCAACAGAAGGAGATGTTTTAAGATGACAGTTTCCATTTCATTCCTACTTAAAATTCAGGAAACAGGAGACAGCCATTAAGGCTAAGAGGTTTGGTAGACCTCAACTTATTACCGTTCACTTAACAACTGTTCGAATTAACAATGGCCTCAGAAAAGATACTTTACAGCTTATAAAGGACACTGGACCATTGAAAAATGTCTCCGTCTCTCTCTCTCTCTCACACACACACAGACAGACAGAGGTCATGTGATTGCAGTCTGGATTCTTAGCAACCTATTCACTTATTACAGGTTGCCAAGCACCCTGGAATCATGTGATCACAATTTGCAATCTTCTCTGCTGCCTTCCCCAGAAAGTCAATGGGCAAGTTAGCAGGAAAAGTTGCAAGCTGCTGCCACTTGCTGACAAGACTCCCTCCTGAAATCCAAGCAGACACAGAGCTGAAACTCTTCAGGAGGGAACTCTTTCAGCCAGTCCCCAGGGATGAGAGGGAGTTAAAAATCCAAGCAGGGTTTTTATCTTCTTAGTGGAGAGGCAGCATGGTAATATAAGGAGTGTGGGGTGCTTCAGGGGGATGTGGGAGGCTCAGCATAGATCACACACAAGTGTCTCTCAAACCTATGGGCAGAAAATCCTGCTTGGGTTTTGGCAAGTATGATTTTCAGCTCCTCAGAGGACAGATCCTCATGCACAACCTATGCCAGACCTCCCAGTGTCCCCGTCCCTCACCGAGGCACTCCATACTTCCTCCCTGGGACTCCATCCTCTTAATGAATGAGACTACTCAACAACTATAACTGGACTTCAAGATTGCAGGTATTGAGCGAAGCAGTCATTTGACCTCTCACTTAATGACCACTCTGCTCAATAACCAAAAATTTAGTCCCAGTTGTGGCTGTAAGGTGAAGACTTCCTGCTCTTAGAGCCATGAATCTGCTTCATTCCCTTTTCAAACAATCTAAGTGGAGCATCCACAAACTAACTCGGCAACAAATACCACCGTTTAACCTAGTGCTGTTATTTAACGGCACTTAAGCAAGTTACTGTAAATCATTTTTCTCAAAAATCTTCTTGTCCTTAACACCAGACACTGAGTTTCTTTTTCGTGGGTATATAAGAAAACCCTCTCTATATCCACATTTTTATAATATGCAGGTGCTTTATAAAGCCACCTGGTTTCATATTTACTCTAGGAGGCATACAATACTAAAAATAGATAAGAAAAACCATCACTGGAAAAAATAACAAGTGTACTAGCATGAACAAAATAATACTCTCTTACACAAATATTTCACCATGAGGCCCACCACCCACCTTAATCAAAGGGCTGGAAAAAAAATATTCCAACTCACAGCTGGAATTTCTGGGATAGTTACAACACATCCGAAAGAGGAAATTTGCTTTAGACAAAGATAGGCATTGCAGGTGTTGACCAGGCTGAGTCTGAGGGAGGGGGTCAAACGTGTTATCAGTCTCAAGTCCCTTCAAGTCCATAAGAGGTCTAAGTCCAGCCCACCTTGAATTCTATTGACTCTGATCTGTGACTAATTTGCTTTGATTGTTAGTAGTTCAGATTCTTGTAGAGAGTTTTAGCTAACAATAAACCTATGTATTCATTTGAACTGCCTGGACTCTTGATTTCCTGCCCTGTCAGGTATCTTTACTGCATCAAACTTTGTTGTGCCCCCCTATACTAAACAAACTCTTGCCTTGATCTTCCAGATGTGAGTGAAGCATACCTTCTTCATCCACAGCAAGCACAGTGGCACCTCTGCTCAGCAGAGCCTGGACAACAGAGGCCAATCCGTTTCGAGCTGCAATATGGAGTGGCCTGTGTACAGTGGGAAGAGAAAGGATGGTTATGCTATTCGCCAAATTCAAGAGAAAAACTCTTGCACCCCAAGCTCACTTCACTGCTCTCCTCCTTGCAAAGAGATACGTTTAATATTTACTTGGATTTGCACATTCCACTGCCATTGCACTAACAGGACCTTCTCCATAGCTCATTTTCATGTGCCTTCAAAAATATATACACCATATCATTATCATCATTTTAGCCATTGTCTATCCATTACAGGGTGGAAGCCTCTTCTGCATGTTTCCAAACTATACGGTCCTGAGCTTTCTTTTGCCAATTGGGTCCGCAATAATTGCTGATGTCGTCGATCCATCTTGTTTTGGGTCTCTTTTGTGACCATGTACCATGTAGCAACCATAAAATTTGGCCCTGGAAGGATTTGTGAAGGGAAAAAATGGCTCAGAAAGACGTGTACTTTAGGGGTCAATGTACAGCTGCCCTCAGCCTGCTCTACATGTATGGAGCTTCACTGCAACTCCTGTCAGCCTAAGGATCGAGGTGTGAGTGACTCAGAGCTGTTTAAGACGGGTGGCCATGCAAATCTTTTTAAATAAATAGAAACAAGTAAGTAAGTTTCTAACCTACTCCCATCCTACTGTTTATGAGGGTGGTGTGAAAATGTGAACGAATGGGACACAGGACTTGGGGAACACTTCCTGTTCTTGGAAGACATGGGGAAGACAAGAAGGTTTCTGAAGGATTGCAAGAATGGGAAGCACAACTTGGAGAATGGTGTCAGGCAGCGAAGGCTAGCGGGATGGGGCTTGAGCTGGCAGCAGCAGCGCTGGGACTGAAGAAGAGGCCTGGGGATGGGAGCAGCTGGCTGAGACTGCTGAAAGCCCCAGGCCTCTACTTCACTCCCAGGCCTCCTGCTGCTGAGTACCACTGTGCATGGTGACCGAAAGAGCATTGTTAACACCCCAGATTGGTGTTAACAGGAGGCCCCTATGTTTTTTAGCGGGTTATTTTAGAGGGCCTTCTCAGGGAACCGACTCCAAGAGAGTGCTATCGATCGGGACCCAGGGGGAGGGCCTTCTCTGTGGTGGCACCCACCATGTGGAATCAATTACCTCCGAGCCTCCGCACTGCCCGACCTCCGCACCTTCCGGAAAGAATTGAAAACATACTTATTTGAGGTGGCCGGTTTGGCTTAGGGGTTTTTAAGTTTTTAATTTTTAATTTTTAAATTATTCATAACACAGGGCGTTATTTAATCTGGTTTTTAAAATGTATATATTATTG
>JANHFQ010007113.1:121947-136171 GCA_032468035.1 Aparallactus werneri | reverse complement strand
CACGGAGATGTCTTTGGACAACGCTGGCTCTTTGGCTTTGAAACGGAGATGAGCACCGCCCCCTAGAGTTGGAAACGACTAGCACGTATGTGCAAGGGAACCTTTACCTTTACCTATCTGGGCTACAATATCTGATCTCAGCTGCAAATACCCAGGTAACCATTGGATGACAACAACCGTTTCTGTTTCTCTGCTGCCATTTAATGGCACATATGTGCCTGTCCGTCCTACTACTAATGCATTTATCAGCTTTTTGTTTTCTTTATCCTAATGCATATTACAAGCCTTTGGGGAAGAAACTTTTATATAGTGCATCTAACTCACAGCTAGGGCTAAATCAGTTGCATTCCTGACTAAAGCCAGACCAACGTACCAAGCAGAGGACTGGGGTTTACGTTGGACCCAGAATGATGAAGACACACAATTCCATACAGCCACAAAGCAAACAAACTATGACTTTGGGTTAGTATAGCGTGCAAACCCAACAATTAACCTCTTCTTTTCAAGACTTTTTTTAAAGCATTGGGGAAAGGCAATGATATGGCAATTACATATTCCCCCCCCCCAAAAAAAAACCATTATGAAGCCTGGGATAGACAAGCAAGTATTTTTCCAGTTCTTCTGAGCAAGCGATGTCTTTTGATATTATTGTTAACAACATATTGACTTATATGCTTTCCATTCAGGCATTAGATTGCTTGTAAAATCTAAACCGAGCCGTTTTAGGCTGTTCAAGGGAGGAGTTTTGGGATATACAGTATTCCTTCTTTTTAACACTGCACAAGCAAAAGCCACTGAGCTGTTTTAATTAGAGAGCAAGCACAGCCGGTTGCTTTCCGCTGAGTGATGCATGTAAAAACCTATCTGCTCGGATGTACACAGAACAGAAGGTGCAAAGGAAACCTGCTGTTCTCTTCCCTTCAGCTTTAAGCATTTTATATGCCCATCATTTAAAGGAGGAGAGGCAGGGAATGCTACGGGTTCCATCCTCGAGGGAGATACACCTGGTGGGACTCAAAGAAGGGCCTTCTCTGTGGTGGCTCCCTCTCTCTGGAACATCATTCATCCCCCAGAGATTAGAACGGCTCCCACTTTAATACTCTTCCGGAAGGCGCTGAAGGCCTGGTTCTGCCACTGGGCCTGGAGAACCCAGAGTGGGATGGAGCCCATTAAATGGCTCGTGTGATCTGCTGTCACTGGGGCAGGGGATGGGAGGTTATTATATTATATTAATTTATTTGATTCTTTTTATTCTTTTATTGTTTTAAACGAGGTTTTATAGTCTGTAAGCTGCCTTGAGTTACAATGGGCAAATAGACGGCAATATAAATTCAATAAATAAATAATAAATAAATCATGTCACCCCCTAATCCTTCTCCTCACTGAACTAGACTTTCCCAGTTCCTGCAACTGTTCTTCAAATGTTTTAGCCTCCAGTCCCCTAATTATCTTCGTTGCTCTTTCCTGCACTCTTTCCAGAATCTTGACATCAATAATTGTTTATTCCCACATTTTTAAATTTCGAATTATTAATTGATGAAATTGGGGTTTAATCTGTTTTTTAAATTTTTATATTGTATGTTTTTTATACCTGTACACCGCCCGGAGTCCTTCGGGAGAAGGGCAGCATGTAAATCCAATAAATATAATAATATATAATCTAATAAGCCTCAGTAACTAGAAAACCAGCCTAATAAAGGGACTGAAAGGATCAAAGCTCATTCCAATCTTCACGCAGATTTTTTTTTAAAAAAAAAAGAGAAAAAACGATGTGGGGAATGTTGCCGGCACTCTTCAAAGACTATTGCTTGCTTTAGGTTATCATGAGCCAGTGTTTTTTATGGCTGTTGATTTGGAAAGATTTAGCACATGGATCAAAAACCATCTGTGTTGGCTCTGCTGTCCAGAAGGCTAATTCAGCCCTGCAACCTACACAGGAAGAGTTACAGTATACAGGGCTGTCAGTTTTAAAATAGCTTCACTGAACAGAATGAGAACATTCTGGACATTTCCATAAATCTCCGCTGCTTAAGAATCATGACTAGCAATAAGAATATTACTAACGGCAATTTGCTAGCTACAGCACTTTTAAGGTAGAGAGCACTATAATGCTTTATGAGCTCTCACTCATTCTTTGTGGCCATCCAAGTCACAGATTGTTATATTTCCTCTTTTAAAGATTGCCAGAGGTTTCCCCGAAGTTTGCATCTGGATCTCCCATACTCAAAGCCAACAACAGGACTATAGAAACTTGATTACCGCTCCAATACTAAATCCCTGACAGTTTGGCCAATGATAAAATAAGCATGTCCAAAATAAAAATTTTAAAAATTGGACGATTTGCCCATCCTTACCTGATAGTATTAGGAGTTCAACGATAGAAATGTCCCCTAAGTATGCAGCTGCGTGCAAAGGGGTTCGTCTCTCTTGGTCCTGGTTTGGAGAAACAAAACAATCAATCTCTCTCTACATATAGTGCATTTTATAATCTAAGGATATTTATTTATTGATTAAATATATATTCTACCCTTGCTATCGAGAGTGACTTTTTGGGTGGTTAAAATCATCTTGTGCTTAGATCTGCAATGCAGGTAGTCCTGTCCTACAGCCATTTATTTAATGACAGGACTGAAAAAAGTTGCTATAACTGGTTCTCACAATTTACCATCACAGCATCCCCATGGTCACATGATCAGAATTTGGGCACTTGGTAACTGGCATGTATTTATGGGCAGTGGTGGCATCCCAAGGTCACATGATCACCATTTGTGACCTTCCCAGGTGGCTTCCAACAAGCAAAGTCAATGGGGAAAGCCAGATTCGCTTAACAAACATGGTGATTCATGTAATGACTATGGCACAAAAAAGGTTGTCAAATCATCTGCTACGCACTTAACAACTGCATCACTCAGCAATGGAAATTCCAGTTCCAATTGCAGTCTTAAGTCAAGGACTACCTGTATATTTCCACAATTTATATGAGTTTTTAAAAAAAAAAAAAAAAACAAATTATCCAACATACCAGATACTAGATAGCAAAAGTATTAAACTTGTCTGCCTACACAGTAAGCATATCTTCCATTAATACACTTAATGTATCTGCCAAAAGCCAGTAATGTTTGATTAAATAATTTGCCTCAAGTCAGAAATAATTGAGAGTCCTTTGAGTAGACAGAACATAAACTGAATTACACAACTTCAGTCACAGTAAATCTTATAGAGGTAGTCCTTGAATTACTTCTATAATTGATCCCAACATTTCTGTTGCTAAGCAAGACAATTGTGAAGTGAATTTTGCCCCATTTTATGACTTTTCTTGCCACAGTTGTTAAGTGAATCACTATAGTTGTTAAGTTAGTAACATGGTTGTTAAGTGAATCTGGCTTCCCCATTGACTATGCTTGTCAGAAGGTTGCAAACGGTGATCCTATGACCCCATAACCATAATAAAATACATGCCTGTTACCAAGCACCTATATTTTTGACCGCATGATCTTGGTGATGTTGCAAAGGTCCTAAGTGTGAAAAATGGTCGTGTCACTTTTTTATAGTAACTTTGAACAGTCACCAAACGAATGGTTGTAAGGCGAAGCCTACCTGTATGTATACCCAACTATTCTTGTTTTTCTCCCGTGATGACAGAAAGCACAAATTAATCCAACTGCCCTCACTATCTAGTCATCATGACCACTTCTTTCAACCCACATGTCAAGTTGGCTCTTTTGGGCTGCTTTTGAATCCAGTTATTCATTTTAGCTTAGCCAAGTTCAATGAGCTTAATTAGAAGGAAGGTGTTTTGTCATGAATATGTAATCTTACCTTTTATTTTGATGCTTTCTTCCTGATGAATTTCAAGGAAAAATTAACTACAAAGAATTGAGTAAACGTCTCAAGGTGTTTTCAAATTGTTCCTGCAAATTCTAGGGTTTCTTAATACTTACCAATGGCTCCTCAGTGAATAAAACTTGGTAACTGTGAGCATGTTTTTTGTGAAAGCCAATTAGTCTACCACTACTGACATGTTTGCACAATCATGATTTAACCTTAATTGTGTGTTATTCAAAGAAAATAAGAGTAAGCTTAACGAGAGCTCAATCCCTGACATTAGTCAAGTATATACTTTTAAATCCTTAGCAATACAGTGACATTCTGTCAATGTGCCTGGATTATATACACAAATTACCCAGAAAGCAGTACAGTACATTCCAGCAGTATAAAACATGTATGCAAGTGTACTGGTAGCAAGATGGTTAATCTCAATTTGCTCATTTCAGAATGGCAAATGCAATTAAATGTAAGACAACTGCAATCATCGCTTTAAAAGGCTCTAAAAATTTTGAGGAACAGAGAAAAATATATTTATTGCAATGTTGGAAAGAACATTGAGCAATAGGCAAGAAAAACCACAAAATCTCATAACAACTCTCAAGACCCAAATTCACCTGAATTAGAATGCTTTCAGTGGGAAACTTTAGCTTTGGAAAACCTTCTGCAGAAAACATTTCTGCTCACATCTCTTCTTTCCTCTCTGACATATGAATCAACATCTAACTAGCCAGCCGAGTAGTGAAAATCAGAATCAATCCCAATGCATTAAATAAGAATGCAACTGTACTGACATGCAATAATACAAGTGTGTACAGGTAGGCCTTGAATTAACAGGTCGCTGCTTATTAACTGTCTGAACTTGTGACAGACCCTCCAAAGATAGTCCTTGACTTACAACCATTCTCTTAATGACTGTTAAGTAACAAAGGCACTGAAAAAATGACTTATAAGAAGTTCTCACAGTTATGACTGTTGGAGCATCCCCAGTTACACAATCAAACTTCAGGTGCTTGACAACTGGCATGTATGTACAATGGTTGCAAAGTCCTGGGGTTGTCATTTGCAATCTTCCTAGAGAGCTTCTAACAAGGAAAATCAATGGGGCAAGTGAGATTTGCCTAACCACTGCATGATTCACTTAATAGTTGTAGTGATTTGCTTAATAACCATGGCAAAAGGTCGTAAAATTGGACATGACTCACTTAACAACTGCCTTGCTTAGCAGCAGAAATGTTGGGCTCAATCGTGGTTGTAAATAGAGATTATAAACTGCAATTGGCAGTTACTTCAGTAACTTTAGCTTTCATTACAGGTAGTCCTCAATTTGCCATGGGTCATTTAAAGACCACTCAAAATTATGACAGCTGGACAAGGCTGCTTTAAGGACCACAAACCACTCCTGGCCATCTTAAAACATCACTGTATTTCTCCCCCCCCCCCAAAAAAAATTACATGACTGCATTACAGGTGCTTGGCAACCAGACTCCCAACTAGATTTACTGCTTGGCAACCAGACTGACTGGCTGCCAAATGTCCCACAACCACTTGCAATCTGACCATTTGCAATCTTCTCTGCAGACTTCCCCAAAAGTCGGTTAGGAAGCAGGCAGGAAAGATTGCAAAGGAAGGGGCTGAAGGAGGGCTGAAGTCTTTCCGTGGGTTGCAGAAATCTCTGTTCCTTTAGCAGGATTTCTGCTCTGTGCATGGAGGGGACAGGAAATCCTTTAGCAGGTGGCAGAAACAATTGAAATTCTCCCTGCAGGCTTTGGAGCTGAAATTCTTTGGTAGGCAGCTCTTTCACTCTGTTCACTTAACAACCCAGGAAATTGCTGGGATTGCAGTTGTTGAATGAAGCAATCAACACGGCAGCTTGCTTAACTACTACTTCGCTCAGCAACCAATATTCTGGTCCCAACTGTGATCGTAAGTCAAGGATTACCTGTGCCCCTAGAAGCAAACTCAACCAAGTTTTGAAAACTCAACACCAATTAAAAGAATCTTATTCGAAGATGGATTTTGACACTCCAAATATCACTCTCCACCCCACTCCCTGGTTCCGAGGTCAAAGCAGCTCGTAAGTAGCACAATTTGTGGCAAGATCTATGTATTAAATAGGCATGGATTGTATATGGGCCTTTACTAAGTGAGCCAGAATGAAATGAAAAGCCAAATACAGCTTCATGGGATGTACAAGAATAACATTAAAAAACCTGTAACACAAGCTGTTCTCACTCAGAGACCACAAGACTAATCCAGAACACGCTTCATGCCAAACACAACTGCTAATTCCGGTACCACCCACTGCTCAGTACAACTAGACCAATACATCTGGTACTGTGCAGCCAATTCCCAACAAAGTCGCTATTTACCAATAATGAACAATCCCCTCTGCTATGCACTAATTCTGAATATACAAAGTACTTTGCTATCTTTATCTATTTGTAACTACAACAACCTTAGAATCTTTTAATCATTATAATCGTTTTACAAATCTTGTACCAATGCCAAGATATGAAAAACTGTTTGAAATAGGCCCACTGAAAACCCAACCAAACCCAGACTCTCTAAGATGTGGGAATGTCATATCTAATGACTAACATGTGATGTTTAGGGGATAAAGATAAAGCTGGAAGGAAAGGCCAATTTTGGGGAAATATACTATGTGTGCAAAGCCAAGAGAAGCAGAAACACTAGGAGAAAGAATTATTTCAAGACTTACCAACACATTGATATTCTCCTTCTGACTCAGTAATGACCGTACCTCCTCTATGTCACGGTTAAAAATGGCTTGGACCAGAGGAGGCTGCAAAAGATAGAAAACAGTAAGGTTAAGTTAGGAATGGTGAAGTAGAAAAATAAACCATTAATAGCAAAAACCCACAAATCTGAGCAATGAATTTTTAAAAATCCACTGTATCCTAGATCCTTAGGCAGAAGAGGTGAGGTGATTGAATCCTCAGCTATTGACTTTTAAGACCATGTCACAGCTGCTCACACAAAATAACTGGAATTCTGGATACATCATTACTTACCATTGATTGTTTAAAGGCCATTTGGAGTTAGGATAGCCTCAGAAAGGCTGCTGTACAGTCTGTAAAACACTTCTGGCCATCCTAAAATGTCAGGCCCTCTCCAGTCACATGACCATACTTCAGGCACTTGGCCATCGGCTCACATTTAAGACTGATTGCAGCGTCCTGTGTACACATGACTGGTTTCGGCAAAAGATACCAGTTTGGGAGAATGGCTTCACACTTGCAACTGTGTGATTTGCAACCGCCATAGAAAAAATTGGATTGGGTGCCTTGACATATGTCTATAACAACTTACAACCAAAATTCTACTTCCAAGTGCACTTGTAAATTGAGGACGAACTGCACCAGAAAGCAAATCTGCTAGTTTTTTTCTGATCATCTTGGCTTGTAATCCTTTAGTCACAAAATAACCTACAGTATATCACCATTTGATGAAGAGGGTACAATCAACAAAATAACCAGAGTTTAATATGCACAAGTTCCTTTAAGACAGTGTTTCTCAAACTTTGTGGTTCACCACCCCTTTTAGAAAAAAATGAATTCTTAACGGTCCCCTGCCAAGCCAGGGTTGGGGGGGGGGTGAGCTGCTGAAGCCTCACCCCCAGGGCAGGGGGGGCGTGAGCTGTGCATGTCCTGCCCCTGGAATGCCCCACCCCTTGCCTAGGGCACTGCTGGGGGTTGGGCCAGCCTCGAGTAATGGTGAGGACATAGAAATTAGTAATAGTGAAAAAAAAATATTAAAACTGGATGTGAATCAATAATGTGATGTGGCAACAATAAACAATTTTATGTCGTATTTTATGTTCCTTCTAAGGCAGTGGTTCTCAAAGTGGGCGGTACCCCCAGAGGGAGAGAGAGACAATGGCCATTCAGCGACTGCCTCTGATTGCCTGCCTCCTCCTCCTGCTGCCTTCCCCTCTCCGTTAGTTACCCCGCCTGTCAGCTTGTGCTCCTTCAGGCTCCTTCTAAGGCTTAGAATACCTGCAAGCTCATTGTGCAGGTGCAGCATGGCTGAATCCTCCACTGCCCGATTGGTTCCTGGCGCCCCTTAATTTCACGTGGAGCTTCCAACGCCCCCTTAGAATGCTCCAACGCCCACGAGGGGGCGGTACCACCCACTTTGAGAACCACTGCTTTAAGATGATGGCAGAAGAGAAAACTATTGTACACCTTTTTGGCCTTTTTTTCCACTAGAGAGGTAAGAGTTCACAATCATTTTGGCAATCCCATTATTTGTGGCAACTATGTATTCTGCTCTTTTTTAATAACCTGCCTGCAAAGAAGGAATGAATGTGTTGGAGCATGCAAAAACAACTGTAACACTGATTATACTGCAATAAAAGACCTCAATCCTTTCTTCAAGCCAAAAGAGAATGGGGAGGAAGAGAAAACGGAAGCTGTTTGTCAATGTCGATCTTTGAAAAAGACAAGATATTTCGGCATAGACTTTCCTGTGCAATTTGCCAAGACCAAGAGATGTAAGGTAGGATTTTACATCTGTTGATCGGCATCATCAAGATGTGTAATGGTATGCAGGAATGGCACTGGGAGACAGGAAGGAGAGCCACAGACTAGACAACATGTAAAAGATGTCTCAGCCATAGAAGAGGGAATAGCATGGGAAATGTTTCAAAAGAAACCCTCCCTAGTTTTCCAGAAAGGGAAAGGAGAAATACTTTCAGTCATGCAAGATTCTGTTAATGTAACCTTACAATAAAAAATAAAACTAGTACTCCTGGTTGTGCTTCTAGTCAGGTAGTCCTCGACTTCCAACCATTTGTTTAGTAAATGGTTAAAAAGTGGCACTGGAAAAAAGTGATTTATGACCGTTTTTCACACTTACAACCATTGCAGCATCACATGATCAAAATCCATAATCACATGATCAAAATCCATGGCAACTGACTCATATTTATGATGGCTGCAATGTCCCAGGGTCGTGTGATCACCTTTTGCGACCTTCTAACAAGCAAAGTCAATAGGAAAGCCAGGTTCACTTGACAAATGTGTTACTTAACAACTGCAGTGGTTCATTTAACAATTGTGGCAAGAAAGTTTGTAAAATGGGGTAAAACTCACAACTATCTCATTTAGCAACAGAAATTTTGGGCTCAAATCAATCTTACTTGGCCTCTTACCCCACCAGTTTGTGAATCAGAAAGCCAAATTGTCAGTAAAATCTTTTAGTTAAAATGGAGACTTTCTTACTTACTTTTTGCTATCTATTTCACAAGACATGAACCTGCAAATATATGAACCTCAGCTTGTTTTTAAAGTATACTGTAACTTAAGGTATTATATTTTTACGGAGTGTAACTTTCCATGAAATATTTTAAATAATTACATAAAGTTATATCACAGTTTCTAACTCACCATAGTGAAGTTTACACAACACTCTAAGTAAAAATTAAACAAATATTATGGCGTGACATAATTCGCCTCAAGCTTTAATACCGCTGATGCAAAACAGTGAAGATTCATCAGTTTCAACTTCTATCCTCTTGCACCTGCTTACTTCACTGTTGTATGAATATTTATGTGGGCAGTGAACACAAGGTCTTCCATCTTATACAACAGCCCACACACAACTATGCAGACTATAGGCTACTTAACTTGAACAAATGCAGTAGAATAATTAGAGGTTTATGTCTACAACTACCGGTATATTCTCCATGTGATTGTTGGCTTTTCTCCATGATGGAAGGCATAAGACAGCATGCAGCAGGCTGATTATCATTATATACTTCATTTTCTTCCTAGATACAAACTGACCTAATGATGCCCAATCTTTTGTCTGACAGACTGCACTTGGTTATGCAATTGCAAACAAGTTATATATCAAGTGGAACAGATCTGGACAAGTCTCAATGTAACTATGTGATGGAAGAAATATTAAACAAATATACAATAATACATAATTATCAACAAATCACATATACTCATTGCATTGTAGTTAACATGATTACTTTTCATGTGTATCATCATTCTTCAGTCACTTTAAAAACTACAATTCAGCAACAATTTTTATAAATAGTGAAAGTCTCATCCAAAACTTTGGGGACATGTCACTCTGAGGCCTCATTCTGCATTCTTGATCCTGAGGAAATGTTGGACAGACAAAATGAATGGCTACATTCACACACAAAGAGCGAATGATTGCACATAATGCTATGCCACAATGGGTATATTTGCATATCAAAATAACACATGATAATGTGTTTACTACTAAAACTATTAATACAATAGTTCTATTATATTAATTTGTCAGTCAGTGAACTTTGCCATCTTTTTATTTTTATTGTTCTCATTCAGTGTTTTATTTTCATCATCTGGCCATGGGGACACCACAACAGTAGTGTGAAAAATGGTCATAAGTCACTTTTTCCTGTCCCGTTGTACAGTCATTAAAGGGATGGTTCTAAGTCGAGGACTACTTGTATTCCAAAAGTCAGGACAGGCAAAGAGTCAAGCTACAAGTCGCGAAAGATAACCCTACCCACTTCCCCAGAGTACATAGGACAATAGACGTTCCACGTAATATGGCAAGATTATCTAAAGTAATTGATGTGCCAAGGTACTCCTTTGTAATACCTCTCTTGCGCGAGCTGCACTGGCTCCCAGTGGGCTTCCGGGTGAAATTCAAAGTGCTGGTCATGACCTTTAAAGCTCTTCATGGCTTAGGACCGGGTTATCTTCGAGACCGCCTTCCACTTCCCATCACCCTGTTAGAGCCCATGGAGTCGGCATCCTACTGGTCCCGTCGACCAAACAATGTCAGCTGGCAGGCCCATGAGGGAGAGCCTTCTCTGTGGCTGGACCAGCACTCTGGAATCTACTGCCCCCTGGGATTCGGATTATCCCTGATCTGCTGACATTCTGCCGAGCTATAAAGACCTGGCTCTGCCAGTGGCTTGGGGCTAATGATTGATTCTTGAGCCTGTTTGATAGTGTATATATTTATGTATTGTTGGTTTTAACGCTTTATTGCACTTACTGTTTTTATTGTTGTTCCGTTGTGAGCTGCCCAGAGTCCTTCGGGAGTTGGGTGGCATATAAGATTAAATGATGAATAATGAATAAGCTAATCCAGTGGTTCTCAACCTATGGTACGTGAACCCAAAGGGCTGTGATGTTGTCACAGAAGGCCTGAAGAGAAGTTATGATTTAAATCTTGAGTTAAGTCTTGGTGGTCCTTGGCCACAAAAGGTATTTAAAGGGATCGGTGGTGAAGAAAAGGTTGAGAACCACCAATCTAATCAGCATCACAGACTCTATCCGGGAGGTTTCAATATCTTAGCGAAATTAAATAATTTTATCAGCAAAGTGCTGATCGATTTGATCGCAGCAGCCAGGCAGGAGATTCCAGTGCTAACTCTTCTCCATTAGTCACCCTAAGCAAATCTGCTGGATGACAATT
Source organism: Aparallactus werneri (assembly GCA_032468035.1). NCBI lineage: Eukaryota > Metazoa > Chordata > Lepidosauria > Squamata > Lamprophiidae > Aparallactus > Aparallactus werneri. The sequence goes on along the minus strand of JANHFQ010007113.1, from coordinate 124,891 downwards.
AGTCAATGCAGGAAGAAAGGAGAAGTGAAGGTGGCTTGTGGAGGCCTGAATGCAGGCACATACCTACCTATGCTTGATTGGGCTTGCTTTTTATCTTTCTCTACCAGTGATACAATTCTCATTTCTGATGTTTCATTTCTGAGAAGGCTTCAGTAAAACCAAGCAGTCAAATATGTGCACAAGAACATCTAGGTTTTCAGATACCATAGTTGCTTGAAAATGAAGTGCTTGGGAGAATTTTAAGAAACTGTGTTTGGAACCTCCCCAAAACATAGCTGCAGCAATTTATGAGGATTTACATACCTCAGTTTCCATATGAAGATCCAAATCTGTTAAGCTTCAGACAAATGCCCAAAGAAAAAGGCCTCTACAGTCCTCTATTAAAGATTTATCATTTATGCTTTCCCAAAGTAAATGAAGGAAAGGCAATAAGTTATTTTGTTCTATTTATTCTTCTTCAGAACAATGACAATTAATGTAAGTTATTATGTTCCTATAGTTGAAAATCGCAGAAAGGTAGCTGAATGGTTATGTCTGCTTATAGCAATATAAATTTTGTGGCTGAGATATCATCAGCTTATATCTCATGCATTAGTTTTGGGTATTCAAACCCAAAATATCAAGTTGAATTCCACTAATTCCTATGTAATACCTAAAACACTGAATCTGTTCTAGCTGCTTCTTCTAAATACTCTTGATAATCTTCAAATGCCAGTGTTTTCAGAAATGGCCCAAAACTGGCCTAAACACATTCTTCAATTGTCTTGAAGCACGCAGATTTAAAAATGCAATACACTGTTTAGCATCTTTTAAAACTATCTCCATCTCGGCAGAATCCTGCTGCTTTTATATTTCATTATGACTACATATGTCTACCCAGTGTAACCTGTTGCAGAGAAAATACAAACCATGTAACACTGTTCACAAATGTTTGGTGATGGTAAATGCCAGGTATGGATGTAATAACATGACGCTTATCCAGAATTTGATGGAATATGAGTAGATGGATCAGATATACACTATAACACTGAGATATAATTGGGCAAGATACTAATGCCACAGTCTCAGCAATCTGCTGAGCTGTGGTGGGGCAGTGAGTAGAGCACTGTACTTAAAGAGTGCAGCTGCCTGCAATTAACTGCAGTTCGAGTCTCACCAGGCTCAAGGTTGACTCAGCCTTCCATCCTTGGGTAAAACGAGAACCCAAAATGCTGGGGGCAATATATGCTGATTCTGTAAACTGCTTAGAGAGGGCTGAAATCCCTGATAGGCAGTATATAAATACAGAGCTATTGCTATTGCTATTTTAATGAAAAATTTCATTATGTAACTAAAGAAAGCAAGGCTCTAATTATTAAAAGGAAGGTATTATTAAAGAGAAAATTTATCTATTATATCTAAAATATGGTAAAGCATAGCTTGTTAAATCAAGACTTTACTATATGGAGAAAACAAAGAAAGACAATAAATCATACCACAATTTTCAAATTCTATTGTCAGAGCACTCAGCCAAGTTTAACTGTTAAATAAGTATTTTTTTACCCTTCTGATTAGACTTTTGGGTTTCAGTACATGCTCATTGATGGAAGGATTGCTGGATGAGGTTTTATTTTGGGGGTGGTGTTTCCTAATATTTATACATTCATAAGCAGATTCTTCCTCCTGTTCCATTTCTCAGTTTCACAGAATGTGGTAAAGTTTAGGAGTCTGAGGAGACTGTTGCTTTTCTAAGACAAGGAGAACGGTTTATTTCTGAAGTTCTTGTTCTAGCCAGCAAGTCAGAAATTATCAAGGGGATAGCCTCTTTTAGATGACCTTTGGTTGAATTTTCTCCAATTCTGCACTTATATAAATGAGGTTGCTTAAGAGAGTCTCTTTTGGCAAGCAAAACTGACTTTAACCTTTTTAGTCTTCCATACGTGGACATCAAATGGGGAGGGGAGGCATTGGGATTCATTATTCAATATTGGAGATCCTTTGTTGCTTTTAATAGAAGCACTCTACTACTTCAGCTCAAGTTCAATAACAACAGCAAAAAAGACACCCCATTAAAAGGAATTAGAAGGTCTGTAGAAGGAAAGGCAGATTTGGATACCTGTTTGCTTTACAGAATACCAGCTGCAGGGGTGGAAGAGATCTGAATTGTCATAAAAATCACTCCAAAAGCAAAATCTGAAACGAAGCATCAGTTCAGTCTATAAAGGAATGCTCATTGAAAGAATATCTTTCTATGGAATTTATGGCTACAGCAAAAGCTCAGGCTAGAACATGCTGAGCTATCTTTTCTTACCAAGAATGATTTGCAGGATGCTGGAATTCAGAGTGTGTGCTAAAAAAGCAGTTCAACAATACAGTCATTAACAGACAAAAACGATACTTGAGCTTTAAACAGAAGTCAATTTATTGAGACTTTAGATCCTTGGAGAGTCAGGCAAATGGAAGGAAAAAAGGAAGCTGCATGCCACAGAGGTGGGGAAAAACAGTTCACAAATGATTGAATGCCAGCATCCTTTTTTTATCTTAATAAAATAAACCACAGGGGCACACGTAGCCTGTATTCATTTCTTAGATAGCGGACACTTTGTTATAATGACAAGTCAAAACCCAATAGGATACTCCTTTTGCTTTAACTTGCATGACTGCAAAGGCTGCACAGACATCTCAGCATTATAAGAGGTTCAGTATGAATGCAGCTGTTGTTTCTTAATTCTGATCCCAGTCTTCTCATGCATTATTTATTTCACAGTTTTCCTCTTGAAATGAGAATATGTTTGATGTTAGGATTAAGGCATCAGGGCTAGAAAGTGGATACAATGGTTTCTGGTCCCACCTAAGGCATGAATCCAGCTGCGTGACCTTGGGCCAGTCACTCTCTTTATACCCAAGGAAGGAAGGAAGGAAGGAAGGAAGGAAGGAAGGAAGGAAGGAAGGAAGGAAGACCCAC
>JANHFQ010007106.1:0-12249 GCA_032468035.1 Aparallactus werneri | reverse complement strand
TTGTAACGGAGATGAGCACCGCCCCCTAGAGTCGGAAACGACTAGCACGTATGTGCAAGGGGAAACCTTTACCTTTAGGGGGACAGTTGTGTGAATTTTTCCTGGAAAGACATTAAGGAGTTAAACTGCAGCTGAAAATTCCTGGTTTTTAACTACACCTGTTAAACCTGGGAGTGATAGATATGTTTTTGTGTTTTGGGACTTTTCCGCTGGCTAAGAATTTTGGCCGATATGGACCTAATACATCTGGAAAAGCTCCAAGTCAGAAAATACATTTTTTTTTGCATCAGTAACCTGATTCCTAGCAATCGAGGATTTTGAAAGAGAGAAGAAGGTTCTCGAATGAATCCTGTTTGTAATATTTTAAAATATTGTTTGGTGTTTTTCTGCTACTCTTTTGTGCGGGATCCACAGCAAAAGTCTAATGGAAATTTTATTCAAAAGATATACCAAGAAAATACAATTACTTTTCCTAATACTGATAGAGTTACTGGTTTGCAATCAAAAGAAGTAAAATACAAATGCAGCAGATGTTATTTATTTTTTTATTATTTTTTATTATTTTTTATTTTTATTATTTTTTTTAAATTAAAAAAATGCAGCAGGTTTTAGATCGCAAAAGAAAAGGTGAGCATTCCAGCGTTTCTGAAAATCTTCAGATATATATTTATTGCTTCATGTAGAGAAGGAAGAGTGTCCCAGCCTTCAAAAGTCAAAATGTCCTTTATATTCTGCAACTTTGGTGGTACAATGTGCCTCTTTTTGAGGCACATTGCCTCAAAATGGACATTGCCTCAAAATGGACATTTCTTATGCTGGACTGGACCAGTTTTATTTGCATCATTTGTTTATCATTACAAATAGCTTTGAAGACAGTTTTGGTTATTACCGTTTTGTTTGGGATGGACCTAAGCCACACCTCCCACTGCAGATAAATAGAGCAGACCATAATTTTGTCAGGCAGAGAAAGCAAAAATTGGTTCAGTATGTCCCTGGCTGGAGCCAAGTCAGTTTCCCCTCTTGAAGTGGATTTTAAAAGATATTTTGCTCAGATTTGGACCAGCGTCAGCTTCTTGATATAAAAATCAAATGTAAAGCACAGACTAGAATGAGGTATACAGATTTCCTTTAGCTTCCAATTTTCTAAGACAACCAACAATTCACCAGAACGACTCCTGTCAGATCTGAATATTATTTTATTTATTATTTATTTATTTGTCACATTTATATACCGCCCTTCTCCTGGGACTCACGGCGGTTTACAGGGTAAATTAAAAAACAATATACAATTTAAAAACATATTAAATACTAAACCCTGAGTTAAAATTAATAAAATACAAAAATTTAAAAATGGATTTAAAACCTCTTAAGCCAGACCAGCCACCTCAAATAAATGAGTCTTCAGTTCCCTCCGGAAAGTACGGAGGTCAGGGGCGGTGCGGAGACTCGGAGGCAGTTGATTCCACAGGGTGGGCGCACCCACAGAGAAGGCTCTCCCCCTGGGCCCAGCCCGACGACACTCTCTGGGCGTCAGCTCCCTGAGGAGGCCCTCCCTGTGGGCGCGGACCGGGCGGCGGGAAGTCGGCTCCAGATGTTCCCTAAGGTAGACCGGTCCCAAGCCATTCAGGGCTTTAAAGGGGAGAACCAGCACCTTGAATCTGATGAATGAAAGAATGCTGATCCCCAGGTCTTTTCGACATCGTTCTGCAAATTGAAAAGGCTAACAAGAGCACGGAGGAATTACTGGGACTGTGCAACAGTCTGGAGATGGTTCCGCTCTTCCTTTATTGCTGCGTCCCAGTTCTGGGGGATCGAACTCGGGAGCCCATTTGCCTGACCCTCTCCTGGGCCCGGTGGTTTGTAAAGCATCCACAACATTGTTGTCCTCCTGCCTCTTATCCAGATGTTCTTGACAGGATCTCCTGCTCCACCTCCTTGGCCCCAACACCTTTCGTGACGTACGGCACCTCCTTTTGTCTCCTCCCTTCTTTCTGGATAGAGGACGCCCTTCAATCCGTGCGTTCCACTTGCAAGCCTCACCCCCACAATAAGAAATAACTGAACTCCTTGACTTATGACCACAATTGCGCCCAAAATTTCTGTGGCTGAGAGAGACAATTGTTGGTTTGTTTTATGACATTTCTTGCCACAGCTGTTAACTGAATCACTGCACTTATTAAGTTAGTAAACGGATGTTAAATGAATCTGCTTTCCCCCAATGACTCTGCTTGTCTGAAGGCCGCAAAAGGGGATCACATGACCCCGGGACACTGTGTCCGTCGTAAATATGAATCATTGCCAAGTGGTGGAATTTTGATCACGTGACTAAAATTCACTTTTTAAAGTCACCTTTTTCAGTGCCATTGTCACTTCAAATGGTCACTAAACAAGCCGTTATAAGCCGAGGACTTGGCCTCCCCCCATTGTAGCTTCCGGTTCTTCCTCCTTGTCCTGGGGGTGTTTCTCCAGAGACCCCCTGGGAGTCCCTGGTGACGCAACCTGACCCATTTCTCCGAGTGTTCTTGGCCTTTCCCAGCCAGCTTATCCCTCCAGTCTCTGGATTACAAGTGAAGGGGAAGGGGGGGAGCGACAGGAGGGTCCCCATTGCGGGGTGTTGCTTACGGAAGTTCCCTGTAAAGAAACGGGGAGGTTCCCCTCCTGTGGGAAAAACTGCGGACCAGCCAAGTCCGGGTGGCCTGACGGAGCTCAGAACAGCTTGTCATGAGCTCCCCAGAAACCTTTTCAGCTCCAAGCAGTTCTCCGAATACTCTTCAGACACAACTGCCGAGCTTTGTTTTATCCCAGTTTATTAATGTGTTGTGTTTATGCAACTGGTATGGATCCTCGGGATGATTCTGCCCTCCCTGAGACTGAGAGACTGATGTGCCTCTCTTGGGTCTGCAGGGCAAGCCGCACACAGCGCTGCAGCATCTGAAGCAGGCCCTGGAGACGGACGCCACCTTCCTGCCGGCCTTGTACCAAGCAGCTCTCCTGTACCACCGACTGGGGCTGACGGAGGCCGGACTGGAAGCTCTGCTGCTGCTTTGTCAGGTGGGTCTCGAGGGGACGGTCCAGGGGTGGCCTCTGCGCCTTCCCTGCCCAGGGAGGGAGCTGCCTGCACCGCTCTCCTTTCCGTCCGGCTGGGAGTGGGGAAAATGGCTACAGCAAGCGTTAGTGTGGTGTTTTATTGTTAGGATGCTTATTATAAGCTGTCCGGAATCTGCCAGAATCCGCGAGGTACATTTCTTTCTTCTAATACGGTGTTTCCCAACCGTGGTCTCTTGAAGATGCATGGACTTCAACTCCCAGAATTCCCCAGCCGGCCTTTCTGGGAGTTGAAGTTAACAGATGTTCAAGGGGTCAGGGTTGGGAAACAGCTGTTCTATAATAAATCGGATAAAGTGAGAACGCACGCTGGGCCTCAAAGAGCATAGTACTGCTGCAGCCGAGGAAGGGTTCATGGCAGAGTCCGGCATTTTCCCTTCACCCTCTTTCTTCTCTTCCCAGGCTCTGGAGAGTCCTCCACAGGGAACCCCGGAGTCCCGCGACTCCCCTTTCCTCATCCAAACAGAACTGCTCACCAGCGGATGCTGTCCAGCTGCTCTCCTTGCCCCGAGCTGCCCATCAGGGGTGAAATACATGCTGGCCAAGAGGTGTTTACAGGCAGGGAGGTGAGGGCCTCCTTCCGGCCAGCCCAGGGCTGGGCTGAAAATCCCTCTCAAGAGAAGCCTTTCCACGTCTCAACGACCCTGAAAAACCACAGCCCCGCCAGAGCCCGATGGAGAGAAGCCGAGTCTGGCCCACAGAAATGATGTCTGCTGATGGGTGTGTGTGTGTTTCTCTCCTGCAGGGCAACAGAGGCCGCAGAACACTACCTGGACCTTCTGGCTCTCTTTCAGGAAGGGCCGCTTCCCCAGGTGAGGAGCTGCAGCTGTTCTCTCTACAGACTCTGACTCACCTGGGTTGTTTGGATGCCTCAGCGGGATAGAGTATGAATGGGTTAACACAACTCCAGGGGAACAACACCTTCCCCCCCCCCCGATCCTTAGGGTCTCTTCCAGATGGAGGGGGCTGCAGGAGGGGAGCCCTGATAGTCTGGTGGAGCCTTTTCTGACTAACTTGTTTCATGAAAAGTCAGAGGTTCTCGCAAGCTGCAGTTGGTGCCTTTTACTAAAGCATGATACAGATAATCCTCAAGTTAGGACTGTAATGGAGCACGCCCATCAGGGTTGTAAGTCACGATGGTTGTAAAGTGGGATGATTTTATTAAAGTGGTCCTCAAGTGAATGCCATGGGAGTTATGTAAGCAAACCAAGAATAAAGGCCTGTTTCCAGCAAATCCATCATCAAAGGCAGTGATGCTGGAATGGCCATCAGTGAGCCCTGGCTGCCGAGCACCTGAGGTGCAGTCATGTGACCGGGGGGGGGGAGGGGGCAGTGAGTGTTGGCACTGACTCCGGATCATAGGTATCGCTACCCCCATCACTAGGTGACCAGTCGTAAGTCAAGGACTACTGTAGTGAGAAAAAGGCTATCAGATTCCTGAACCTTTTTCTCCTACATGAAGGGAAATTCTTTAAATGTGGTCTTTGACCTCTGAACTCAAATTGCAGTCAAACTGTTACAAGCCCATGTTGGTCCCCAGGACTATAGGTTGCCCATTTAAGGGGTGGGGGCTGGCTAGGAATGCCCACTCCCGTTCCCAGGGACCCTGGGGCCCTTAAACACAACCCCTGCCTGGCCTGTCAGGTCCTGAAGTTCTCATGTAAGTTGTTGTTCAAAAGAGCAGAGGCCAAGAAAGGCCACCTGAGGTTGTGGGCAGAGGAATGTGGGTGTGAAAACGAATCCTGCTACTGAGCTTTGGGCGGAAACAGCTGCTGGATCTTCACTTTATTTGGTGCAAAAATCCCAGAAGGTCTCCCAGGCAGGGCGTTGTGCAGGGCTCACTGGATTCGGGAGGAGGCGATGCTCTCCACTCCCACCTGTGAAGGCTGCTTCCTGGAGCAGGATTCACTTTGAGGGGCTTTTCCCTCCCCCCAGGTGTCTCAGTGCAGCGAGCCGGCCGTTCCCAGGATTTCAGAGGTCTTCCTGGAAGCGGCCTCTGCTCTGGAGGAGGCAGCCAGGCACCAGGAAGCCATCGTGGTGTGCGAAGAGGTGGTCTCTCACACAAGCAGGCTAATCCCGGCCAGGCTGCGCATCGTGCTGGATCTGAGTTCTGAAGAGAAGGCTGTGCGGGTGGAGAGGCCCTCCTTGGCCAAACCTCCCACGCCTGCCCTGGAAGAGCAGAGAGAGAGCCTGCGCTGCGTCCTCTGGCAAGCAGCCGCCCACTTGATCCAGGGCTGGGCCAGAGCCCGGCTGGGGGAAACCAAGGAAGCCATCAGCAGCTTCAGCAGGTAACTGGCATCCCCTGGAATCCTGATCATTGGCTGGCTTGCCCCTCCCTTTTGCCCTGGGGCAGCTGGTGGAGGCTGATGGGGCAGAGCAACCTCATTTTGTGATGTCCTGCTTCACACTTTGGAGGAAGAGAGCTGGGTCCTTTTCTAAATAGCAGCCCAGAAATGATGGCACTTCAACCCTTCTCCCACAGGTGTCTCCATGATCTCCTGAGGGTCCATCTGGTCAGCACAGGTATGGGCAGGTGTCTTCATTGCCTGCTTCTGCCTCCCTCTTGACTTGGCTCCTGGGCTCTTTCCATGGCTTCTCTTCCCCTGAATCCCAGGACTGGAAGGATCAATTTAGGTGATCCAGGCCACGAGTGAACGGGTGCGTGTGAGCAACCCCTACCACCCCCCCCACCACTCAGTGCAAGAGTCCAAATTTGGGCCCTCCCATAATGGATCACCTTCCCTTTCTGGCCCTGTGATTGGACTGCGGCCCCGAGTCTTCAGAAAGGGGCGGGGTATAAATATAAATAAATAGAAGGGTTTTTCCTCAGCACTGATCTGGAGTCTGCCTTCTTGCCACTTAAATCCATCCGCTGTGTTGCGCACTCTGGGAAGACGAAGGAAATACCTCGGCCGTCCTTCCGGATAACTTTTTCATGTATAATTGTTAGTTTATGATAGCAAATGAGATCGGAATCCCCAGTGCGATGTTATGTTATGGGCGGCATACAAATCTAATCAATCAATCAATCACGTAACAGGAATTACTGCTAGGAATAACAGTTCCAGTTGCCATCATTGAGTGAGGATTTGGCATGATTGGCTTCTGACTGTTTCCCCAATGACATTTTTTGTGGGAAGCCAGCAGGGAATGTCAGAAATCACCATCGTGTCATCATGCTTCACTGCAAAGTTGTATTCCCAAAGCGAGTGCTGAATTGTAATCGCATCACCACAGGGACAGCGGGAACTCTGAGGACCGGTCATAATTACCATTCATTATGAGTTTGAATTGTCATTGAATGGGTGGTTGTTAAATGAGGACCACCTGTCTTTGAAGGGAATTGGCAGGCCCCTGCTCTGTTTTCTCAAAGCTAAGTGTGCCCACTTCCTTCAGTCTCTCTTCAGGGGTTTATTTCCACTCCGGTGAATTGGGTTGCCTTTCCCTGCACCTGTTTCCACTTTCTCTGGAACCTTCTTAAATATAATTTGGGGTTTGGTGCCCAAGATGTGATGTGACCAAAGCAGAAACCAGTTCCCTCCCTTTCTGCTTCTGAGTGGCTGGCTTTGCCTTTGGGGGTCCCTGCAATTTAGTACCGTACTTAACCCCTTCAAAGGAAGAAAAGGGCTCTATTGAGAGGTCTCTGCTTCCGGTGCTTTTCACGTGGGGGGGGGGGGGCAGGGGGTTCCTTTTTGCTAGCTCTGCCCTGAGCTGGCGGCCCTTCCTTGCAAGACGGAAGGATTGGCCTCATTTTGGGGGCTTTGCGGTCAAGGGCCACTGTGTTCTTTCTCTGCCAGGCAGCTGCAGGAGTGAACCAGAGGGAGAGCAGGCGGCCATACCTGAAGCAGAGCTGCTCCCCCAACTCAGACTCCTGGCCTTGACCGGGAGAGGGATCCAGTTTCTGGAGCTGGGGAAGCTGAAAGAGGCCTTGATGGATTTCCAGTACAGCCTGCAGGTCTCTCCAGGTACCTTCAGCAGGGAACTCCGGCTCTGAAAGGTTAGAGGAGGCTCTCGGCTCTCGGCTGGCAAGGAGGACGTGCTACACAAAAAGGCCCTTCTTTCTGGGGGGGCTTCTCTGCCAGGCCTGAGAGGCCAGGACCACACGTGAAGGTCCAGTCAAACGGGTTCATGGCTAGTTATACCTGTGCACCGGAATCGGCGGGATTCAAGGGTAGTCTGCTTATGGCTGCGGAGGGATTCTGGGCTGATCCCTCTTTTCACTCCACCCCCAGGTTCTGCCATCCCTTCTCTTACAGTCTCTCTCTCTTTTGGTCTCACAGACAGCTGCACATCTACCCTGTACTTACTGCACACCCTCTGGAAACTTGACCGGAAGCAGGAGGTGGTTGCACACTGGCTGAAGCTCCCATCGGAGCCGGGCTTGGTGGAGGGAAACCCAGGAAGGTGTGTGTCCTTTGGGCTAAGCGTTGTCCCCGAAGCCCCTCAAGGGAAACTGGAGGTTCCGTCCAGACTCTCACACGCCTCCCCTAAACCTCACCCAGTTTGGGTCTAGTTCTGCTTCCTGGCCACCAACACGCAAAACGAACCCTTCATTTCTGCTGCTCTGTGGTGACCCAGACAAGGATGCAATGAAAAAAATGTGATTTATTTATTATTCGATTTTTTTTACCTTGCCTGTGTATATACAGGCAGCTCAAGGCAGCAACCATACATCATCCTCGTATTTTCCCCTCAGCAACAACCCTGTGAGGTAGGTTGGGCTGAGGGAGAGTTACTGGTCCAAAGTTCACCCAGTCAACTTTCACGCCTAAAGCAGGACTAGAACTCCCTGTCTCCTGGGAGGTTGGTCCAAAGTCACCCAGCTGGCTTTCATGCCAAAGACAGGATTAGAACTCACCGTCTCCTGGCTTCCAAGCCAGCCCTTTCTCCAGTACATCATAGCCCTTACCCTCTCTGGGAATTGCTGGTGCTGCCTCTAGCAAACGTTCTATTCTTCTAATAGAAAACGGTGGAAGTGTTGGGTTCCTGACGTTCTTTGAGCTTGGTTGTTTTGCTGCAGACATTTCATGACCAGGGTTGGTAACATCACCTGTGCGAGGGGGAGGAGGATTTGCTGGCTGTTTATCTACAGTAGCAGCTTGCCCTGCCAGGTTTGGGAGTGGTTGGTTGCTTGATTAGGATTTATTGCCTCTTCTCTGTGCATCTGAGTGACAGCTGTTGGAGAGCCTGTCTGATGGGCTCTTGGTTTTCTTCCTAGACTTTAAATAGTATATGAACAAGATTTACCCCGGGTCTCTGTCAGTGGGGGATGTGTTGGGAGGCCAAGCTTCAAGCAATCCCCTTGTTGGATTTGGCTCAATCTGAGGCTGGGCCTGTCCGTGGGTTGTGAAAGGAAGGCGTTCCCGTCAAGTGCTCCAGTTGCTGCTTGTGTAATCCTGGGCCTGAACTGCTGTAGAGCTGCATCCTCCACCTGAAAGGAAGAGCCCCCCCCCTGTGAATGGGAGGGGCTTCCTTCCCTCCTCTCTCAGGCTTTGGCCCCGTGGTTTCTGCAGCAGAAGGTGGGGGGGGGAGGCTGAGCTTCCACCCTTGGTCCTCGCAGCCTCCTGCTAACTTTGGTGCCCCTCCCGCCCCCTCCTTTTGTGTTCCAGGTCTTTCCCACTCTACCTGCGATCCTGCGTGAAACAGATGGAGTTTCCTTGCAAGGAATCCTTTGCCAAGGATATAAAGAGCTACCTCGGGGAGGACGGCCAGGCGCTTTAATGCTGTGGTGGCGGCGGCTTCTCTCCTCCCGCCAGCTTTCCTCTCAGCTGCTTCTCTCCCCCCGGAAAGGGCTTCTCCCGTGGGAAGAAGGCGACGCTTTCTGTTTTGAGCTGGGGGGCAGGGGAGTGGGAAGGGTGACCTTTCTTAATGGCAGAAAAGGGTGTTCTTGCTCCCACATGAATATCTATCTGCCAGAATGTGCTGCCTCTTGGAGCTGCCTTGTGTGACTCAGGAGGGCTTCGTGCTCAACGGGACGTGGGGAGGAGACCCAGGCTCCCCTTTGTAGTGCAGGGGACGGGATGGTCCTTGGCACACGAGGCAGCCTCGGCCTCCAGAGCCTCCGCGCCCGTCGCCAGAGTCTGGATGAAGAGCAGGAGGAGCTGCCAGGAGGCATCCTGCTGGGATGAGACCCACTGAAAAGTGGAGCCCAACCAAAATGACTTGCTCGAAAGAGGGGCTCTCCCTCTTCAAGACTCGTGGACTTCAGCTCCTTTTTGTTCTGGCTGGGGAATTCTGGGAGTTGAAGTCCACAAGTCTTAAAGTGGCCATGTTTGGGGAGCCCTGTTCTAAAATAGTAGACAAAGCAGGACTTTGAGATGTACCACAAAGACTATTCCTGACTATGGAAGTCCTATTGAGATCGTTTGGTTAAGCTTGAAAGGAGTTAAAAAGCAAATTATGCCATTTCGGAAACCCGACTGAAGCCCCTCTTCACCCAGGCAGAGGCTGCAAATGGTTCCTTTCTAAATCAGGTTTCAAGATGGCAGGTTCTGGTGGTGACGGGAGACTTCAGTTACCCCAATACTTGCTGGAAAACGAAGAGTGAAGTTCCCCCAGAGTTCTCTTTCGGCAGCGAATGCAGTGTAAATATTGTAGCGTTCTCTTTGCCTCAAGCCCACCCCCATCTGACTGGTATTTTTCTCCCCCTCCCCGGGGAAACAGATAACATGGAAGTCTTCTAAATTACTAGTCTTGACCTCCCTAATTTACAGACGCCGCTATTAAAGTCATCCAAGTCAATGGCCACCCTGATCACATGGGAGTGATGTATAAAGAAGGGCCTTCTTTGATCTTCGAAATCCCCTTCTTTCCGCTCCGTTGGATGACCCCACCTTGTTCCTTCTCCCTGTCCACTTTCTGTGTGCAATACATGATTTTCTGTGCTTACAATTGGGCTGGCCGCCTCGTTCTCCTTTTTCCTAAGCGGTGACTGGCAAACAGCAGATGGCAGCAACTGACTAATCTTGGGGGCGCTGAGGATGGCACTTGGGTGAATACTTGCATGGAGAACAGCCAGAGGGCCAGGATCACGAGGTAAACTGGGAAGTAGGGGGGGAAACCCTGCGTGGCAAGGAAGGGCCAGCACTAGCCGGCCCACCGGCCAAGAAGCCAGGAATGGCAAAGGGTGCTTCCATGCAGGAAGTCCTCAACGTACGGCCATAATTTGGGGCAGAATTCCCATTGCTAAGCAAGAGGGCTGTTAAGTTAGTCTCATCCACTTTATGACGCTTTTTGTCATAAAATGTTAAATCACTGCCGTTCTTAAGTGAATCGCATTGTGAAGTGAGCCTGGCTCCCTCCCTTGACTCTGCTTGTCAGAAGCCAGTTGGGGAGGTTTGTTTGTTTATTTATTTATTTATTTTTTAATGCCGCCCAATCCAATGGACTCCGGGCGGCTCACAAAGATTAAAAAACAATAAAAACAGTAAAAATATAATACAAAAACCCCTCATTAAAAATCATTAATTAATCTAAACCCCTGAGTGGAAGATTTTAGGTTTCTGGGACGCAGCCGCCGTTGTGAGTATATGCTGGTTGCCCAGTGCCCAAATTGTGATCGCAAACATGGGGATGCTGCAGTGGTCGTAAGTGTGAGGACTGAACATAAATCACTTTTTTCTTTGCTGTTGTAACTTCAAAAGCTGTCGCTACATGAATAGTTGTAAATCAAGGACTGCCTGTATTTGTGTTTTGTCAATTTCGGCAACTCCCCCTCAGAGCCCTCCAGACTATTGGCCACCAGGAAATCTTTGGCTGATAATGTGCTTCGAGTCAGTGTTCATTTTTTAATAACCATTTTATTTATTTATTAAATTAATAAACCTCCAGACTCCAACCTGAAGGCTGCCTTCCAGTGGCCTAGCCGTTGCCGTGGGAGTCCCCCTCCATCTCCCCAAGCATTTTGGACCTTTAGGGAAGGTCTTTGCATCTTGAATGTGAACTTGGGCTTAGTTTGTGTCAAGATCCATCGTTCTCGTGGATCTTCTCCGGCATCAGCGTCCAGAACCACCAGTACTTCCATCTTCTTCAAAATCCAGTTCTTGCTGGATCACAGGGAATTAGCAAGGCGTGGCGCAATTTTGATCTTTTGTAGGTGGAGACCCATCAGCGATCTGAGCTGCTTTCCCAAGGGCCTTCGGGGCTGTTCTGTCAGATGCCCTGACTGCTGGGTCCTTTACTGTCTGCTGAGAGCCAATCGCTTCAGCATCTTCATGGTCAATTCTAGGGCTGTTGGTTCCACCTGTTGCCCTTTGTTTGGCCTTCTTTTATTCTGCAGGCCATAAACCGCAGTAAAGCTTCTTCTAAGACTATCCAACTTTCCTGGGGAGCCTCTGCTGGGGCGAATGGAATCGTCAGAGGGCCGACTGATCCCGTGCCGGGTCCCAAAGGTTGATGAAGCAGAGTCCATGCTGATCTTCCCCCGGAAGGACTCATTCCTCTAAGTGCTTAATGATCCTTTTCTTGTCCAGTTGAAAAAGAAAAACCGTCATTAAACAACGCTTCTTGGATGAGAAGCGAAATGTCTTCCAAAATCCCCCCCCCTCCCCGAAAGTCCAGTTGCCTCTTTGAGACAAGCTTGGCCTGGAGGACTGAGAATCTCTATAGACACAGACACAACAGTTGCAGCAACTTACAACAGTTTGTTTAATGGTCATTTGAAGTCAAAACACTGAAAAAGTGACTTAGTACCATTTTTCACGACCATTGCAGCATCCCTGTGGTCACATGATCAAAATTCAGAGGCTTAGCCGTTGACAAATGACATTTGCAGTGTCCCAGGGTCATGTGATTGCTTTCATGACCTCCTGACAAGCAAAGTCAATGGGGAAGCCAGAGTCACTTAACAACTGTGTCACTAACTTAACAATTGCAGCGATTCACTTAACTGGCAAGAAAAGTCGTAAAACAGGGCAACATTCACTTAACAAATGTCTCAATGCCAGAAATTTTTTTTTTAATTTATAGGCCGCCCAACTCCCATAGGACTCAGGGTGGCTTACAACAATAAAATAACAGTATATACATTTAAAATTGATAATCATACAATAAAAACAGTAACAACCCCCCGTTGGGCTCAACTGTGGTCCTAAGTCACAGACTACCTCTCTTTATTAAACAATTGGCATGATTTATATGCCGCCC
>JANHFQ010007102.1:67720-77740 GCA_032468035.1 Aparallactus werneri | reverse complement strand
CAATTGCTTTCTTTTTCTGTCATCGGCTCATCACAAGAGACCATCCAACAGAAAACTTATACTTTTACTGTTGTCTTAAAAGAATTACTAATAAACCAGCCCCAATCAGTTTCCTCCATAGCATAATCAATGTATAATCGGAATAATAAATGTATGAAGGGCACAGAATCCAAATGTGAAGCCCTGGCATTATGGAAAATCTTGCCAAAGAGATGACATTTTCAGTGCTATATATGGCTGATCTAAGCCAATCAGTGCCTGACACTTACAGCCCTGGGAAAGATCTTAACTCTTATGACTTGGCAGAACATAAACTCAACAGATGGGCATAAGAGTAAGTAGCCAAAAAGCTTTACTCTATGTACATTTAGGGTGATGGCTGATGACTAGAATCCCAGACAGGAATTTCCAAACAGCTGTCAATCCTTAATCCATAAGCCTATGTTTTAAAGGGGGTATGTCACTGCTAATCTGATTCTGAGATCATCCCACTTTCAAAAGCTAGAACTTCAGGCATTAGGAAATTATGCTAGGTAAATTTGCTATGGGGAAAGAAAACATTTTTTTTAAAAAAACCAATAACATGCACAAATCTCTCTCTCTCTCATTCTCTATATGTGCATGTGTGTGCATGCATATGTATACAGTATGTACATGTACATGTATATGTATTGGTATATGTAGAGAGAGAAATAAAAAAGGTAAATAAGTCCCTGTGGATTTTACTCCGCTGGTCATTGCTGACTACAGGGGGTGGTGCTCATCTCCATTTCAAGGTCATTGAGGCAGGGCTGTCCAAAGACATTGGCCAGCATGACATCATGGTGTACTGTTACCTTTTCACTGAAGTGGTACCTATTGATCTACTTGCATTGACATGCTTTTGAGCTGCTAGGTTAGCAGAATCTGTGACAAGGATGGGAGATCACCCTATTATGTGGTGCTTGGGTCTTGAAACCTGGCTGCTGGCTTTCTTAACTGCTGAGCCACTGTGCTGCCCTTTACATACATACATATATACATACATACATACAGTACATACATACATACATACATACATACATACATAATCTTAATGTAAAAGAAGGAGAAGGAAATTGAGACAGAAGAGAAATGAACGGTAACAACATAATCATAATAAAACTGTCCAGTGATTGGGATCAAATTGCAGAAAGGTATCTTGAAGATTACAGGAGTGAGAGCATACCATGGGTCAGCAATCATTTAAAGTGACTATGTGCAAGCCCCTTCAACCCTAGGATTATGCACAGTTCTCAAGAGTTGAAGGTAGGTGTTATCTTTGTGCTCCCCCATCTGCTCAATCACTTTTTAGGACCCAAACACAAAAAACTGCACAGCTCTAATACATACAGGTATGTCTCTACTCCTTTATATGTCTAAGGGAGATGGACGGTTCAAAAATATGAAAAATAAATCAATAAATAGAAAATAAATTACATATATTTATCAATTCAGCCAATGACAGTTAACTAGGACCTGTCTTTTGACACGGATATCCACCAAATTAAGAGAACAATTAACAATTTTTAAACATTCTTCTATAGCAAAATAGTTAGCAAATGAAAAACTGAATGTTTACTGTGTGCATAAAATAAAGAGGTGGCTTTAGTTGGGAAAAACCCTTTGGAAAATTGCTTTATCTGGTGTTGCCCAACCAATATCTGTGAAAAGGATCACTAGGAAATGGAAAGTAGCTATGATAGGTTAGAAGGTTCCCCATAACATGCTGAAATCATGTTGCACTGGGCCATTGTTGAAGAGGGCTGTTGTCATACCAATCACCTAGAGCACAATGTTTTTAAATGAAGGTTCAAAGTTAAGATTTGTGTTTCAATATCTCTTCTATGTACCTGCTCAAATTAGGTGCTGTGACAAGTCATAATGTAATCTATTATATTTGTCCTTTCTCTGATCAGCTTAAGACATAGTACTCTTACAACAGCTTTGAGAGATAATTCTTTAGTCCAAGAAAATTGGTTTTCCGCTTTCCCACTTCATGGTTGTCACAGCCAGCTTGAATAGGTAGCACGCAAGCAGATTGTTCATTCCATGCATTCAGCATTTAGAAAGAAATCTGGCCATTGATCATGGGGTATAATACTGCCCTTATCTAGGTTTACTTGTGAATAATAAGTTGACTTTCATCTGGGAGTGTAGAGAAGTAAAATAATGTTTTAGCTGCTTTGTTTTTAGGAAAATTGATTGGAATTTCATGTGACATTCCTTAATAAATAAAAGATGAAGAAACTTTGGGGACTTTGTCATAGGACATCCACAAATTCAGTTTATGTAATCAAAAAACACGTGGTGAGAAAGTTGGCAAAGAAAACCTGTGTGAAACTTGTGAGGTCTATAAACCTTCAGCTATTTACTTTTTGTGTGATTCACTGAGGTTTCAATTAGTCCTTTACTTTTGCTGTCCAACCTGAACTGTCAAATAAGGGTATTGTAAAATGCTTATCAGGTATGCAACTGATGGACTGTTTATTGATTGGTGGATCCATAGACCTCCATAGATATCCTTTATTTGAGAGGGTCATGTGCATCTGGGTTAGGTTAAGCAGGCTGTGGAGGACATGGATAATTGTGTCAAGGTGGAACGGGTGTTACAATTTTCATCCACTTGATGGCAGTGACATATAATGGTAGATTCCCTTCCTTATAAATAGAGGGTGTGACAAAAATTGAAATTTATCTCTTTGACTGTTCTTTCAGGATGACAGTGCCTTCTTAATGCTTACAATTACAGTGGCTACTGCAAGTAATTCATGACAGAACACCTCTTTGATAAGCACTGGTGACCTGTAGCAATTTGTTATTTCTTCACAATTAATTCAGTTGCAAATACAAATACTTTTCTTCTCCCAGAAGCAACTGTAGAATAAAATGGTACTGTAAAATAATCTGTAAATTTAAAAACTTATATACACACATATATACATATAAACATAGATACCTATGTGATAATCTCAAATCCTACTGCTAAGCAGTAATACTTACTGATATGTAGCAGTATCAGAGTGATATGACTTTACTGTATAGTGGTGGGTAGGTGAACTCAGGGCCATAATTCCTTAGCTAGGAAAATGACTTTAACAGATTCCAGTAATGATGTCAGAGCTCTCGTTCAAAAGAATCCAGTACTAACAACAGCTAAGATAATATGCCAAAACTGCAAACTCCCAGACCTCTGGTAGAGGACAGGAGATTGAGGAAGATGCTTACACCTGGGCTGATAAGGGAAACACACACAAACACAAATATTCTATTTCAATGAATTAGAAGCTAAAAGATGCATGGATTTCATACATACCAGACACTATTATAAATGTACAAGTTTGAAAATGGAGGAGTACCACGTGAAAGCCAGTGGTTAGAATGCAGTATTGCAGGTTAACTCTGCCCAACATCAGGAGTTCGATCGTGACAGGGCTCAAGGTTGAGTCAGTCTTCCATCCATTCAAGGTCAGTAAAATAAGGGCACAGATTGTTGGGGTCAATATGTTGATGCTGTAAACCACTCAGAGAGTGCTGTAAAGAACTATGAAGTGGTATATAAGTCTACGTTCTATTGCTATTTTGATATTATTACTGCTCAAATACTGTATATATTATTGGATTTATTTGTCTACTTAGAAAATGTTTGTCCAAGTTTTATATCTAGCAGAGCAGTTCTTAAGATAAGTAAGAACATTTTTAAGAGCCATAAAATAATAATGGAGTAAGATTGCAATCCTACTTCCCTGTAGTAAAATTGGAGACAGATATCCAAGCCTGCATAGGAGATATGACATTGATGTTTTTCATGTTAAGGCTTTCTCTCTTGCTTTGAAGAAGGCAAATAACCATACTACTGAAAGACCATGTTACTCTGCAGAAGAATGTCATAAAGAGGAAGAAGAATCAACTATGTATTTTTTCTGTCTTGTATAATGTGTTATGGGAATGTTGATGCATTTCTTCACAAAGTCCTCTGGGACCAGATTTGAGGTTTTTAATTTGTGACTGAACAAAATCTAGTCTCAAATTCCAGTGAATGTTCATCTTTCCTCTCTTGCCTACAAATACATTTCCCAAAGGATAATAATACCTGGTTGCATGTCAGATATTCATTCGAAGAAGCAGTACCAAAAAATTCCTCAGCTATCATGTCCATTATTAAAAAGGATGTACTACCCTTCTGTCCCCATCACATGTATGTGAGTGTGTATTCTTTATGTGAGACCCCAAATCTGAGGACAATTCAGTGATGGCTCCCTTATTGTAGCTAAACTTCATTTTGTCTACTTTTTATGTACTTTTTTGTAATTTTTAATGATGAATATTTTTTATAAATATTTAATTGGTTTTTCTTTTTAATTCACTGTCATAATGTCACCAAAGTCATAATCTTGTGAGGAGGAGGTCATGCTTGTCTGCTGTAAATAAATAAAACACACCACAGGTTAAAGCATCTGCTGTCCCCAGAGTTTTGTGGCACCTGACCAGAAACAGTTGAGAACCTGTCCTACACGAGTACTTTGGAAAGTTGCTTGGTGGCTTATAACTTTTTTCAGTTATTAAGGCTAAGATCAATAGAGGCAAATACTGTTCCTGTTCCTAACTTACCTTAATATGGATGTTCTGTGTGTTTCACCCAGAAACAATCAGGTTTAGACAATGTAGTGTGAAGTTAGTTACAACCCTGTTGAATCAGAATGCAAAGAAATACATTGTGTTAAAAAAAGGAAAAAAACCCAGCAAGCTGGGAAGAAATATCACATTAATCTTCCCAGCACTCTTGCGGTTTGCTGGTAATGGAATACCATTCTCTGTTTCTTGCTCCCTTTAAAACACAGAATGTACTTTCCTACTACCATGCTTCAGACTCAGCAGTCAAGATGTTTGATGACAAATGTTTTTTGTTCAGTGGGTCATGAATGTTGTATACACACAAATGTACCCATTGATTCATTGCCTGGTGAACAAAATTGAAGTTTTCGTTTTGTTTTGTTTTGCTTCATTCACCTTGTACTTTTATTGTATTCAGCAAATCCTGAATGTATGTTTTAATCTTTAAAGAATAGAAAAAAGTTTTCCAAGAGTTTTTAGTACATTCAGCCCTAAAATATTTATTTACAGGATATAAAAACTGTGCTCTAAATACAAAGCTTTTTGATGCTGAACTATCTTTGCATTAGGACGAACAAGAAACATCTATAAACTAATAGAAAATGGACAAATGTCATAAGCAAAAGCAGAACATGTTCTATTCTGTTGGCATAATAGAGTTTATTAGCAATGGAGTGTTTCTTTTCTTTATGCCACTGGCTAGAAAATGTTTCTCTAAATGAGATTCAGTTTGTAATGGTAGTTGCTAGATACTAACTAATTGTTGAGTGTAGACTGAGATGTTGATTTGTGACCAATATTATAGCACTAAATATAATTAACAATAATTATTATTATTGTCATTCATTCGTATTGATAATTTTAACCCTATATGTTTAATGACTATCTCCTTTCTTCTAATAAAAGGAAAATGAACTGAGTGCTCTGTGATTTACTGTATATAAGTAGGTATCATATAAATTTTCAACAAAAGATTTGGGATACATTTTATAATCTAAGACAGCATATTCTTCATTTGGGTGCCATAGAGTATAGTCTTGATTGACATCTGATCGAAGTGAATCTCTTCTTGATCCCTGGACCATATTTTAGGCAATTGTTACCCTAAACAATGTCCAGGAGGGGAGGGATAGCAAAAAGATAGAAAAATCTATATACACTTGCACTCTTATGGCAATGATTCCCCTACCCCTTTTAAAAACAATCATTCTTAAATCTTATTGATTTTACCCCAGCCTAAGCTACAAAATGAATTAGAAATGGTTAAATAATACTACTGCCAATAAAACCATGCTGTATACTCCACCATCAACATATGCAATGTTTTTCAGAGCAAATCTATAATGTTGTAAATTGCATACATAGCACAAATCATTAAAATGTGCATGTCCTATTTTCTAATTTGTGCACTTCTTTTTTTTTTTCCAGAAATGCCTTTTTGTCATAATTTGATATATAAACATGATTGATCAGGAAAAAAAAGTCTGATCTTCAAACAGAATAAGAACATGGGAATTGCATCATAGTGAATCTGCTTAATAGAATTCAGCTACTCAAAAAATGTTGTCCATGGGGTCACAATGGGTCGGACACTACTTCGCAAATAATAACAACAACTCAATAGAGACATTGGCCTGCAGCATCTATCCCAAATTATGAACCAGAATATTTCAAACTCTGCAAGGACAACGTGGAAATTAAATCTAGTTTTTCTACATAGTCTGACAAACACATAGACATAGATGCACACTTTGGAAAAATGAAACTATTGTGTCCAATTAAGTATGATTTTCATTTTGGTTGGAAATCGGAAAATCAGTACATGATCATGAAGCTCAGCAGTAGAAGATTTCACAGTGAAATAGCTATTCATGGCAGTGGGAGGAACCACAAGGCTTGACCCTAGTATAGTATACGAAGATTTAATTTGCTTCTAAACTGCTCTTTCATGTCCATATTGAACCTATCTCTACTCCCCCTCCCTTTCCCACTGCTCCAGTTGTTGCAGCATTGAAGCTTCAAAATGGCCACAACCAGGTCAGCTTCAGAGTTGACATGCTGAACAGAAGGTTTCATGAAAAGAGCACTGACTTATACAGAGCAGAGTAAAAAATAAAAGAATTTATGAAAATGAAAATATTGACTATTCTTCAAACTGTGTTCCTCTATTTGAGCAATTCATGAGCTAAGATATCTACACATTCCATAGTTGCTGAACAGTCTTGCCTTCAATGCAAAGCACTAGAGCTTTGGATAACACACTAGACAACCCAGTCAGTTGTTAGAAACTCCTACTCTTAGAGATATGCGTTATAGTACTGATAGTACAGTTTCTGATGGGCACGATTGTTTGTTCATTTGCCCCAGCTTTGCCTCCTTCTTATGCGACTACTTCTAGGTGTTTCTGTGGGTGGTCAGCTTGATATGCTCTGTGATCTTATGCTAGATTTGGTACTTTGTCCTAGCTAGCTTAAAGTCATCTTTTTTTGTTAGATGCTTTTGCTCATCCTTTTGTTAAGTGCTAACTTTGCCTTGGGTCCAAGGTTAATGACTGTTTGTTCCTTGTGGTTTGACTTATATTCATTTCTCTCTTTCTTTGGATTTAGATATAATTGTTTTTGCTTTCCTTGCCCTTTGGCTTGGAACACAGCTAGTTATATTACACAGGTCTTGAATGATGCCCTTTTGTGATTTATAACTCAACAGTGGAGTTCTTGGTGCTCTCTGAACTTGGTTGTTTCCTTGCAGATGTTTCATTACCCAACTAGATAACTTTATCAGTGCACTGGGTAATAGTGTATAGGTAATATGTTCATTGGGTAATGGCACATCTACAAGCAAGAAATAAAGCTCAGAGGACATCAGGAACTCCACAGTTCAACCCTAAGCCATAGATTCTTTCTACTATTGTAAATAATCTCCTGAGATATTTATTTATTTTTATTTTAGAAAATATACCGTAGTTGTCATGCATTTTAAGTTGTCAGCCAAAGGATATGCTCCAAAGCCATGTTAGTTTGCTAATCTCCACATTTATTAATTATGGATTTTATTAAATATGCTTGCTATGCTCTCTGGTAAAATAAGCCTTTATGTTTTATTCTCTTTTCGTTATTTAAAGAAAGCCAGTTTGGTTTAGCAGTTGAAGCATCAGGCTAGAAACCAGGAGACTGTGAGTTCTAGTTCCACCTTAGACATGAAAGCCAGCTAGGTGACTTTGGGCCAGTTATTTTCTCAGCCCTGAGATCAGGTTTGGAGATAAACTGTTTGGTCAATTCCTGTGGCAATCAATCACACATTCGAGTGATCTGAGAAAAAAAAGTGGACCCTGTATTTGTGTTTTTGTCCATCTTCTATTAGGTACATCAGCATTCAGCAACCAAATACAGTATTTGCATTAGTTTCCCAAAGCAGGGTTCTTGGCCAAGACCACAGCTTCTAGAATTGAGTAAGAAAAATGGATAAATTAATGTCTACATAATGCAGAAATGGTGAAGTGTTGGGGAACTGAGTTGCGTAATGAGACTCTCATTGCATCTGTGGATAATTGTCCTGCGGCCCTGTTTAGGGTGGCCCGCTCCCTATTAAATTTGCGAGTGAGGGATTAACTCTTACAGGTGTAAGCAGAGGAATTTGCTCAGTATCTGCTGGACAAAGTCTCTCAGATCCGGAAGGACCTTGACTCCATCTGGGCAAGTGCCACAGAGGCCACTGGGGTTGGTCTTAGTCATGTTTTTGGATGGAGTTTGAGCCTGTTGTCCCTGATGATGTGGACAGGACCATGAGTATGATGAGTGCCTCCACCTGTTTGCTGGATCCATGCCCCTCCTAGCTTATGTCATCTAGCTGGGAGACAACACGAGGCTGGCTTCAGGAGGTTATAAATGCTTCTTGGAGAGAGGGGTCTGTGCTGCCATCCCTGAAGGAGGCGGTGGTGAGGCTCCTCCTCAAGAGGCCTGCTCTGGACCCAGCTTTGCTGAAGAACTATCGTCTAGTCTCCAACCTTACCTTTATAGGGAAGGTTCTGGAGAAGGTGGTGGCCCGTCAACTCATGGATATCCTGGATGAAGCGGATTATTTAGACCCCTTTCAGTCTGGCTTAAGGCCTGAGTACAGCACTGAGATAGCATTGGTCGCACTGGTCGATGATCTCTGGCAAGTTCTGGATCGGGGATTTTCGTCCATCCTGGTTCTACTTGACCTCTCAGCAGCCTTTGATAGCATCGACCATGGTATCCTTCTGTGGCATCTGGAGGGATTGGGAGTGGGAGGCACCACTCCTCCTATTTCTCTGGTCGGAGGCAAGTGGTGTTGACAGGGGGGCAGACATTGAGCCCGAGGCCCCTGGTTTGCGGGGTGCCCCAGGGCTTGGTTCTCTCGCCCCTGCTGTTCAACATCTATATGAAGCCGCTGGGTGAGATCATTCATAGCTTCAGGGTGAATTATCATCAGTACGCTGATGATACTCAACTTTTCATCTCCACCCTGGAGCAATCCAGTGATGCTTTCGTGGTGATGACCAGTGCCTGGAGGCTGTGGGGGTCTGGATGGGGATGAACAGACTCAAACTTAATCCAAACAAGACCGAGCTACTGTGGGTATCATCGTCTCAGGTCCATCGCCCTCCAACTTTGGCGATGGGAGGGGAGGTGTTGACCCCCTCTGAGAGGGTGTGCAACTTGGGTGTCCTCCTGGACACACAGCTCAAATTTGATCAACATCTAGCTTCTGTGGCCAGGGGGACTTTTGCTCAGATTCGCCTGATTCACCAGTTGCACCACTTTCTGGACTGAGATGCTTTGCTTACGGTGACTCATGCCCTGGTTACCTCATGGTTGGATTACTGCAATGTGTTCTACATGGGGCTGCCATTGAAGAGCGTCCAGAAACTTTAGCTGGTCCAGAACGCAGCTGCACGAGCAGTTGTGGGTGCTTCACGTCGCACCCACATAACACCACTCTTGCGTGAGCTGCACTGGTTACTGGTGGGTTTCCAGATTCAATTCAAAGTGCGGGTTGTTACCTTTAAAGCCCTACATGGCATTGGACCGGCTTACCTTGGAGAGCGCCTCCTACAACCATTTGCCTCCCAGCGACCAACCAGGATCCACACGGTTGGCCTGCTCCGGGTGCCGCCGATTAGACATTGTTGACTGGTGGAGCCTCGGGCAAGGCCCTTCTCTGTTGTGGCCCCCGCCCTCTGGAATGAACTGTCCCCAGGGATTCGGATCATTCCAGACCTTCTCACCTTCCGTAAGGCCATTAAAACCTGGCTGTTCCTATGGTCTGGGGGGGAATTATAGTTATCCACTCAAGGTTTTTTAGATGAGTTTTTTAATTCGAGGGGTTTTTATTGTATTTTACTGTTGCGTATTTATTGTGTTTTTT
>JANHFQ010007091.1:643692-655608 GCA_032468035.1 Aparallactus werneri | reverse complement strand
AGAAAGAACATTCTTTGTTGTGCTTTTTTGATAATGTTTTTGATGTTAGATGTCCATTTTAAGTCTTGAGATATGATGGAACCTAGAAACTTGAAGGACTCCACTGTTGATACGGAGTTGTTTAGTATTGTAAGAGGTGGTTGTATAGGGCAGTTTCTCCTAAAGTCTGCCACCATTTTGATGGTTTTACATGTATTTAGTTCAAGATTGTTCTGTTTACACCACAAGGTTAGTTGGTCGACCTCTCATCTGTATGCAGATTCATCATTGTCTCGAATGAGACCAATCACTCATTGAGAGAGGCAGTCCTATAAGTAATTGATCCTGTGCCATGTATTTCTTTAAATGTGATAAGCAGCACCTATAAAGCAACTGGGAACCAGTACAGTTCATACTGCAAAAGTCACACTATAACTTGGGGGAAGCACAAGGCACCCATTCTGCAGTGAAGAATCCCCAAATTGCATAATGGTTCTGCCTGGAGGGGAGATTTACCATGTCCAAACAACGGAGGGACAATGACCCACAAACATTGTGTCTTGGTAGACAGCCAATTTCTCCCCAACCATGCCCAAAGAGGCTCCCAGTGCTGACCAAATAGTATAACCTACCTAGCATGGGTAGAGATGTATGATTGGGTATAATCAGTACACAGGTAGTCCTTGACTTGCAATTGAGGCCCCCATTTTGGATGTAAGTTGTAATGGTCATAAAGCAGGTCACAACATGCCCATACACAATTTTATGACCTGTTTTGTGGCAGTTGTAAAACAAACCTCATGGTCATTAAGTAAATCCATTGATCACTATAGAGTAGTTTTTGCCAGAAACTGGAATAAACACTAGTTTCAGTCACGTGATTGCAGAGTGCTACAAACAGCCATAAATACAAATTGGTTGCTAATGCCCACATATGGTCATGTGACTGGACATGGGGGTGTCACAATACATTAGAACTTTGAATTTGGGCTCTAAATTCCATTTTTTGTTATCTGTCATAAGTTAATAAAAATTACAATAAAATATAAAAGTTGATGGAACTCATAAAATTGGTACAAACTTATAATAAAAAACCACTTCAGAAGTATTTGAGTGATCTATTAGCTCTCACAACTAAAAATAGTTTTCACAACTAAAAACATGAAAGCTCAGTTATTGATCCATGGATTGCTCTCAAAGAAAAAAAATTGGTCTTCTATACTCATCCACATCTTGGTACCCTTGGGAGAGAATTTGCTTTTCAAGCTATATTAATCAAAAATGGTCAGGACTTTTTTAGCATTTGTTAAAATAGTTTGAAAACCTATTAACAAATCTAAACATGTACGGTATTTGTTAATAGGCCAAAGAACAGAATCTGGCAACATGGAAACTATAGCTGCTAATCCTCCTGGAGGATCAAATGGCTTGGAAGAACCCAAGAAGATGACAAGAGAAGATTGGAGAAAGAAGAAGGAATTGGAAGAACAACGAAAACTGGGAAATGCACCAGCTGAAGTTGATGAAGAAGGAAAGTAAGTATTGTTTGTAATCCCAATACAACTTTCTTTAGCTTTTTTAGCACATTATAACAAAACTAATTATGGGACGTCTTCTGAAAGATTAGTAGATATTGATCTAAATAATGAAGTGAACAAAGTTAATTGATTTCTTTCTATCTTTGATCTATGCTGAGTTTTCCTAACTTTTCTAGACAAGGGTAAGCAGTTGGGAGTACTTAACTTTTGGAATGCCAAATCTAATATGGCTAGAAACAAAAGAGATTACAATACATTCTCTAGTTCAGAATTTTAAAAATCTTGGAAATCAAGAGTATATTGTAGACACTTCTAATTCTATTAGGTTAGGACCAAGACCCCACTGCTTTAAGTAGGAGGAGCCTTAGTCCTAACCTAATAATAAGACAGCATTTTGGTGTTGACATAGACGATCTTAGTCTTGGCCAAAATGCTCCATTGGTTTCTTTGCCAGTCACTGGGAGACAAAGAACAGGAAAGCCAATCACAGGCAGAATCCATGTACAGAAAGCTTGTGATAATGTAGGTGAATATATTTTATTATATATGACATGTATTGTTGATCCACATGAGCATCTGTGAAAATCTTGCTCCATCCCCCATATCATACATATAAAGTTCCAGTTAAGATCTTATAAGTATGGCATGAGGGAAGGGGTTCCTGAATTTTTTTTAAAAACTGGAAAATAAATGCTGCATTCAGTGATTCCTATTTAATGACTGGAGCCTAAATTCTCATCTAATTGTAACACTACTTATTACAGAGACATCAATCCACATATTCCCCAGTATATTTCCTCAGTACCGTGGTATATAGATCCTTCAAAAAGACCTACACTGAAACATCAGAGACCTCAACCAGAGAAACAAGAAGAATTTACATCACTAGGAGCATGGTATAAGCGAGGAGTTAAAGAAGTAGGTATCTATATGTAAAAGTGATACTGTTGTACAAGACTATTAATAAATGTAAGCCAATTTGTTGGGCTTTTTTATTATGACTGGTGTTCGAAAAGTCAAATTCAGAGATGGTGAATTTATATTCAAATGTGAAGGTGCATAGTTCATTAGCTATGTTTGGCTAAAATTCCCTGCAATTAGCATTTCAGAGTATTTATATACTTAGATAATTTCTTTGTAAAGTTAGAATGGGCTACCATATTCTATATTCTCATATAGGAGAGGACAAACTAAATACTCTATTGGTACAAATGACTTATTTGTTTTTGTCTTTAGAATGCTGTTACAACCAAATACCGTAAAGGTGCTTGTGAGAACTGTGGTGCATTGACCCATAAGAAGAAAGATTGCCTAGAGGTAAATAACATTCCATAAAAGCAATATGACCCTATGTCTCAGATAAAATTTTATAGTCTGTTTGGATTTTAAAAATTAGTATCTAATAGAATTGAGTTCTATGGAACTCAAGGGTTACATGGAACATAAGAACAGAAGTGAAGTACTCCATAATATGTTTCTTCTTATTTTGCTCTCTTGCATTTTTTTCCAAAATGAAAGTATGTTTTAAAGTACATTTAATTATATATACAGGTAATCCTCAAGGTACTACAATTCATTTAATAACCATTCAAAGTTACAACAGACTCCTTCTCCCCAAAATATTTATGAGTTTGTTTCGAAGTTATGAATTCTACAAAACTCACATGGTCATTCATTCTTCTGACCAACCACGAAGATGCAACATGCCTTGCTATCTATCCCACCACCACCACCACTACCAATCCTGCCCTGCCCTAAAGGCGTTTCAGGGATTCCACATGGTCCTCCTCTGTCCCTCACAATGCTTGCTTACCTTGTAGATCTTGTAAAGATCTATAGAGCTCAGGAAGTGGGGGAAAGGAAAGAGAAGGCATCTCTTGCTAGGCGCTGGGCAACATGGGAGAATTCCCTTTTTCCATCCTTACCACATACATTTTGAGACATAAATTGCTGTAATTCTCAGCAAATGAGACCTTCCCCCTCCCTCTGCATCACCTCTTCTTAACTCTTCATTGTATCTTCTCTATATGGGCAGAGGCAGTTCAAGCTTGCCTTTTGAAATCTGAGCTGCCTCTGCCTGAGGTATGCCTCATTAGCAGTGGAAGGAAAAAAACTAGTGAAGGTCAGCTGGGAATGGCAGGAGCTTTGCAGAAGAAGCAGCACCAGGCCTGAAGTAGAGGCTTGAGGGCAACAGTCGACTGATACTGCTAAAGGTTCCAGGCCTCTTACTTCAGCCCCAGCACTGCTGGCGAGGAATGCCACTATGCAGGGTAGCAGAAAGGGCAGAGATATTGGGGAGATAGGCAGGTGGTGGAATTGTAGTGTCCTTATACTTGTAAGTGGACTGTCAAATGCCTAAATTTTGATCATGTGATGGTGGAAGCACAACAGATATAACTTTATGGGCTGGGCATAAATGCCATTTATTCAATGGTGGTGTAATTTTAAATGGTCGCTGAACAAATGGTCATTAAGCAAGGACTTCCTATATGAGGAAGAGGTAATCAGATGACAAACAGGAACCACTTTTCCAAAAGGTAACTGAATTTGGTAAAGTAGCAAGAGAATCGAGTATGTTGTTAAATATAGCTAAATCAAGGCTATTTGCGATTGTTAAACTGGCTTTTCCATATTTTTCAATCACAGAGAACTGGGATAGCTTTTGATGTCAGAAAATTCAAGTTTCCACCCCATAACAGAGAATAAGGCATATTCTTATGCAGCTATTGTAGTGAAGTTACTATAGGATATAGTGGTCCAGGCCACAATGGATGGACCAGTAGGATTTTAGTTGGAATTGTGTAATTCCAAATTTTAAGTCTTTGAAGCTCCTGGTTATTTCTTTATTTTCAATATTTTAGCAGTGTTTTTCATTTAAAAGAAATCAAAGCAGTTACTTTTTTTGTAAGGAATTATATTCATTTGTCCCTCATGGTCCTTGGTTTCAGTGTTAACAATGGAGCTGTAGTTCAGTCACATAAATACACCTGAAAAAAACTTAAACTAGGAAAGAGTCTGCAGGAAGGAAAAGGAGAAAAAAACATCAATGCTACGTGAAGATGGTGGGGCTATGTTTCCCTAATGTCTGCTAAGAAACAGGAATAATTGTAGGCAGTTTTCTTGCTGAGAAACAAAGATTGCATTGCATATCAATGGTGCTTACCTTTAAAGCCCTGAATGGCTTGGGTCCGGTTTATCTAAGGGAACATCTAGCGCCTGCCTCCCACCGCCCAGTCCGCGCCCACAGGGAGGACCTCCTCAGGGAACCGATGCCCAGAGAATGTCGTTGGGCTGGGCCCAGGGGTAGGTCCTTCTCTGTGGGTGCGCCCATTCCGCACCTTCCGCAGGGAATTGAAGACCTACCTGTTTGAGGTGGCCGGTTTGGCTTAAGGGGGTTTTTTAATTTTTAATTTTAATTAATTTTAATTTAGGGTTTATTTAATATGTTTTTAAATTGTTGATTGTGTTTTTCATATTTTATGCTACCCAAGCAGCCCCGAGTCCCAGGAGAGGGGCGGGGTATAAATCTAATAAAATCAATAAAATAAAAATAAATATTGTTTCCTGCAGAGACCTAGAAAAGTTGGAGCAAAATTTACAGGAACTAACATTGCACCAGATGAGCACATGCAGCCTCAATTGATGTTTGACTATGATGGGAAAAGAGACCGTTGGAATGGTTATAACCCAGAAGAGCATATGAAGATTGTAGAAGAATATTCCAAGGTCGATCTAGTAAGTAAAATGTTTTTTTTCTCTTTGGATATAACATCAACAGTATTTTTGTGTAATTGTGTCATGTTGGTATAAAAATTAATAACATATTATCCAGAACTGACTCTTATGCTAATATAAACATATAGATGTGTTTATAAAATAGTGTCAGAAGCTGTTATTGATTCATTTACTTTAATTTTCCAAGTGTTCAGATAAGATTTTTCCTCTTCTATACTTGGAAACCCTGGGGATATACTGTACCTGTTCATGTTTGCATGTAAACTAAGTACTTTTTCATCAAAGCAGCACCTTTCTCTAATAATTAAGATTTCCCTCTTTCCCCAAACTTGGTTATTCAACAATTAACCACAAAGTATTTACATAACTAAAAAAGGAGACAAGAGGAAGATGCATCCTACACCATAGGTTGACGGGAACCATGGTCAATCTTTGGCTGCCTTTACTTCTGATTCCATTAATATTTTCTCGTTGGTGGCCTCTAAATTAAGACACCAAAGAAGCTAAATATTCATAAGTCTTGAGAAAGTCATTGAAGAAATGGAGGAACATATTTCAGACAGAGTTTAGCATACTAGTAAAGGTGGGGGGAAAGCTGAGTTAGACATAGAGTGGGACCTTGGTTCGTGAACGTTTCTGTTCGCGACCAATTCAGTTCCCAAAATTCTAGCCAAGTTTTGAATCGGTCCACGACTCAAAACTCGGTTGGCAAACAAAAGCGGCACAAAAGCGGATTTATTTCCGCGCCATTTTCCCATTCTGCACATGTGCAGATTGTCTGTGCATGTGCAGTGAGTGTCGTTTCAGAACGCGACCAAATCAGATTGCAACTGCAGTCTGGGAACAGATTGTAGTCGCGAATTGAGGTTTGACTGTAAGTCAATTTTCTGTCTGTAAATTGCTTACATTTCTGTATTGTTGACTCTAAATTATAATGCCTCGCTCATCAAAACCAAGAAGAACATTTATTATTTCATGTTAAGTATGGAGTGGTTAGGAAATTTTTAAAGAGAAATACTAACCCTGTTTTTCCTTTAATGTACAGGCTAAACGCACACTCAAAGCTCAGAAACTGCAGGAGGAACTGGCTTCAGGAAAACTGACTGAGCAAGTGGTAAGTCAGGGGGGAAAGCATCTAAATCAGAAGGATAAGGCAGTGTTTTCCTGTTTTTTAAACATTTTTCTAGCTAGTATAGGATATTGACACAAAAGCACTGAATATGGCTAAAATCTGTGTAAGGTAAAGCTTTCTCCATTGACTGAGTTAAAGGAATGCATGGACTTCTTTCATTTTGCAGTAAATTCTTAATTGCTTCACTAGATGGCAGTGTAAACTTTATATAATTTTTCTGAATGGGAGGAATCAAAGCTTTTCAGGATGAAAAGATATTTTCATTGTTTGGAATTTGTTTTCCTTTGCCTGGAAACCTAATTATTTATTCAGGTAGCTAAACATTTCTTATTCTGGTTTGCAGTAATTCCCCAAGTTTGGCAAGATTTTTTTTGCATCACTGGCTACCTCATCTTTTGAACTGGAAATGTCAGTATTAAAATGGCACACAGAATGAACTCCTTTCTCTATAAGAGCATCTGTTCTTTTTAGTAATGATTAAGTCCTATTTCATACTGGGTCTTTACATAACCAACACAAGGATGCCATTATAAGTGCTATGATCCATTTTGATTCTTTATCTCCTTTTAACAACTACTTCTAAAATCTAAATTAGAAGCCAAATTTAATTTAAACTGTTGCATTAAAATTACAGTTTACCAACACTGACAGTATTCTATATTATAAAAATATTAATGTCTCAGTTCTTGATTTTAAGAGTGAGTATGAAGTTTAAGAAATATTTTAGTTATTTATTTTATGATCTAAGAAACCATGAAAAAACGATCTGTCAGAAGCTATTTTGAGGAAAGAGTCTTAGGTAAATAAAATGGCTTGAAGCTAATAATTTGCCTTGTTCTAGCTCATGGTGTCAAACTCAATCGTGTCACGTGATGTATCACGACATATTTTTTTTGCTTTTGCGGAGCCATGGTGGGCATGGCCTGCACGGGATGCATCCGGGCCACCAGTTTGACACCCTTGTTCTATCTGGAGGCCTTTCTTTTAAGAATGTCTTTTCTCTCTTCTGATAACTTCACTATATAATTACTGTGATTGTGCTGATTTTGAGATTGTTTTTGTTTGTTTTCTCCAGAACTCCCCACGTCATCGATGGGGAGAAGAGGAACCAAATTCACAAATGGTGAGAGGCGTTTTTTAAGTAAATAATGAAATGTAAGGGGGGTTTTTTGTAAATATGTTTTTTACATAAAGAATTTGATATTCTGTGTGTCATTCTTTGACTTTTAAGTAGCCTTTATCATTTTGCCTTCTTATATAAAGAAATATACATAGATTCACCTCTTGTTATAGCTGCAATTTTTCAGGCAACTGATATAATAAAACTTTGGCCCGAAGCAGAACTTAAATACCTAACAACTTCAAGCTTTACATAATTGTGTTTTTATTTGCTTACGGTACTACTTAGCCAACTAATTCAGTCCTTCAGTAATAGAATTATACTGATATTAGTATTTTTTTTAAAAATTCACCTAAAATTCGGTATCTGTATTTTGTTACTGATGCATATAAAATCATATCAGTTAGTTAATGCCACGCTCTCTTTTTAGGAAAGAGATCATAACAGTGAAGATGAAGACGAAGACAAATATGCAGATGACATTGATATGCCTGGACAGAATTTTGACTCCAAAAGACGCATTACAGTCCGAAACTTGCGAATTCGAGAGGATATTGCTAAAGTAAGCTGGACAACATCAAGAACTGACATTTTGAAGCTAATATTCTCCATATTATTCTAAAAGCATAAGTTTTTTCTGTTTATCTTCCTGTCACATCAGTAGTATCATCAGGTAGTAAACTAAGTATGCCATTCTGTGGCTTAGGATATTGTGTAAACTCAGCATATGCAACATAATAGTGTAAGTACAGTGTAAATCGTTCAGTACTGTGTAAAATGATCAAAATAATCCAAGATATAGAATTTCAGCTACCCTCCCTTTCTGCAGAGTGGCATTCCTTCCTTATAGGGATAAAAGAGAACTGGTGGTGGAGATAGTGATCGGTGATAGCTGTAATGTATCCTAATTTTGGGTTGGCCGAATTCACATTATTGATTATCTGTTTTTATTGGTACTTCTACATGATCATCTTGGAATAGCTACATTAAGTTGATAGTGTTATTAGTTGTATTAGAGTTTCAAGTTGATTTTTTTATGTTCTTGCTCTTTAGTACTTACGGAATCTAGACCCCAATTCTGCCTACTATGATCCTAAAACCAGAGCAATGAGGGAGAATCCTTATGCCAATGCAGGAAAGAATCCAGATGAGTAAGTTAACTTCAACTTGCTTCAGCAAATACATGTCTTATATACTGCCCTAGAACTGATACATGGGAAGGTCTTGATCTT
Organism: Aparallactus werneri; assembly: GCA_032468035.1. Taxonomy (NCBI): domain Eukaryota; kingdom Metazoa; phylum Chordata; class Lepidosauria; order Squamata; family Lamprophiidae; genus Aparallactus; species Aparallactus werneri. The sequence continues at coordinate 646,872 of JANHFQ010007091.1, read as the reverse complement.
CAGTTTGAATATACAGAAGTGTGTAATAGTGCTCTTTCCTCAAAGTAGTTGTCTAGAATGCTCATAGACCTTGGAAAACCTGGAAGGGTTGGTGGTGAACACAGATGAATATTAGTTGCCTAAAGCTTAACTGCTGTAAAATAAGTACCGGTACTTCAGGTTATCTTTAGAAAGCTTTTAACTCCTTGAATAACCATGCCTTATAGAAAAAAGTTTTTTAATCCCTTATATGTAGTTGAAATGGATGTTTTGCTGCAGAAGAATGTCCATCCTTTTTTCTTGCCCAGATTTTATTTAGAGATTGTTTCTCACAGTATATTTTAATGACAGATAAATTACTAATTACTCTGTCGACGTATTGGTTTAAATTACTAACGAAGTAATTTAAAACGGTATTTTAAGACCAAAAAAATTGGCTGCTGCAATCAAAATGCAATAAGAGAAGCAATAATGAATCAAAATGACATTTTAAGACAGAAAAGATCGTCTGATGTAATCAAAATGCAATAGGAAAAGCAATAATAAATCCCCAGAATCACATTAATGAACAAGAATGGGTATGGGTCTTATTAAATTTATACTTTTTAATCAAAATGGTGTTGTTTTCACTTACAGAGTCAGTTATGCAGGAGATAACTTTGTTCGTTACACGGGGGCCACCATTTCCATGGCCCAAACTCAGTGTAAGTACAAAAATTTAAGGTATATCTTTTAGTGCTGCTCACTTGTTTTTAAGTTTTTAAATTTTTTAAATTTAAGTTTTTTAATTTTTATTCACATTTTATGCTGCCCAACTCCCAAAGGACTCTGGGCAGCTTACTATATATTCTCACTATATATATATTCTCATTTTACCTACCTTGGAAGGATGGAAAGCTAAGTCGACCTTGAGCCTAGTGGGTTTTGAACTTGCCTTAATTACAGGCAGCTGACAGTTAAGCTGCAAACACAGATTGCAGCAATTTACTCACTGTGCCACTTTGGCTCTTACCAGAGTTAAATTTGTTTTAGGTAAGATTATGCTTTAAGGAAGAATGTTTATATATCACACTTCTTAACTGCCCATCTCCTTCATAGATACCCAGTCTACTGCAAGGGATTTCATATTTGGTACTATATTTCCCAAACAAAGGTGGAGGGGGAATGATAGAGGCAAAGTCCTCTAAGAATGCCCTCTCCCAAAGTATATTAAAAACATTGATTTTTTAAAAAGGTGCTATGCATATACCTTTCCAGATGCTTGAAGGGCTATAGGTACATGTTTTCCTTGTACTATCAAAGGGCCACTGATTACAGAAAGAAAATGTGCACTTTTATGAATTCTTGGGGCGGGGGGAGGTGATGGCTCAGTGATTAAAGACACTGAGCTTATCAGATGGGAGGCTGACAGCCTGGGTTCGAGACCCAACTGCCATGCGACAAGGTGAGTTCCCATTACTTCCCCCAGTTTCTGCCCACTAGCAGTTTGAAAGCATGCAAATGCAAGTAGATAAATAGGTACCACTTCAGTGGGAAGGTAACAGCATTCTGTGTATCCCTGGTGTGTAGGCATGCTGATCACATGACCACCAAAAATGTCTTCAGACAACACTGGCTCCCTCAACTAAGAAGTGGACATGAGCATCACCCCTTAGAGTCAGGCATGAACTAGACAGGGGATAATGTTACCTTTTATCTTTACCTTTATGAATTCTTAGCAGATTGGAGCTGGAAATGGATTAACTTATGATATCAAGGGACAGAGGAATGGATGGGATGGTACCAAGTAAAATGTCCTCTAGTCCCCTTTACCTCTCTCGGGTCCTTGCTCTAAAAATGGACCTGGCAGGGATAAGTGTTCATCCTTCACACTGATTCTCTCTCCTCCCTTTGCTCTTGAAGCATTCCAGAGGATGGGAAAGAGTAAGAATCCTCTTTTCTAGGGTTTCCCTCACAGATAATTTGTTCACAATATTTTCTAAGTGCCTATTAAATAAAATAGTTCAATGTTCATGTATTTCAGAAAAACTGAAAATATTTTCTTTTCTTTTATTTTCAAAGTGTTTGCCTGGGAGGCCTATGAAAAAGGCTCTGAAGTTCATCTTCAAGCAGATCCTACAAAACTTGAACTCTTGTACAAATCTTTCAAAGTGAAAAAAGAAGACTTTAAACATGAGCAGAAAGAAAGCATCTTAGAGAAGGTAAATTAACAGGCATTCAGTCTCCTTCAGAATGCCCTTTTTAAAATATTTTGCCATTTTACTCAGGGGAGGGAAAGTTTACAGCACTATGGCATCATTTCCCATTTCTAAATTAATTAAAACTTTATAAAATAAAGTAATTAGATGTCAAATTATCGGAGACTTCACCAGTTCAATATTACTAAAGAACATTCAATTAAAAACAGAAGTAATCTCGCATATCACCAGTGAAAGCTAAAATCTTTATAATTATAAATATAGCTAACTTCAAAGTCAGAATAAACCTACGTAACTCTTGGCTATTGATATTTTTTGTATGGTACCTTAAATTCCCAAATGATTTTGAGACAGTTTTTAAAACATGTTAGAGAGGGGATGCTGAATTTCAGAAGCAGGTTGTAAGGATGTTTGGGGGGAGTCCGTTGTAACTTTGAACAGTCATTAAGTGATTTATCATAACTTTATCAGTACTCTCTCCACTATCTCATAGAAATCTCATAGAAATGCATAAATGCATTTTACACATTGTAAAATGCTAAAAAATATTTATTTTATTTGAAAAATTCATATGGTCATTTGTAAAACAACTCTGGGTAGCTTACAATAACAATAAAAGACAAGAGCGATCAAAATTATCTAGACCCTTACCAGTCGGGCTTCAGGACCAGACACAGCACTGAGATGGCATTGGTCGCGCTGGTAAATGATCTCTGGCGTGCCAGAGACAGGGGTTGCTCCTCTGTCCTGGTGCTTTTAGACCTCTCCACGGCGTTCGATACCATTGACCATGGTATCATGTTGCGGCGGCTTAGGGGGTTAGGAGTGGGGAGCACCGTTTTATGGTGGTTCTCCTCCTTCCTCACAGGCCGCATGTTGACGGAGGGACAGAGATCAACCCCGTGGCCCCTCCTTTGTGGGGTGCCGCAGGGGTCAGTTCTCTCACCCCTCCTGTTCAACATCTACATGAAACCGCTGGGTGAGATCATTCGTGGCTTTGGGG
>JANHFQ010007091.1:609909-622089 GCA_032468035.1 Aparallactus werneri | reverse complement strand
CACGGCATAGCTCATAGCTTCATTGAACTACGCAAGCCTCTTTGCCTCGACAAGGCAGCGATCCATAAAGGGGTCTATGGAGATATGATTATATAAAACCTGGATGCTTTGGCATTTTTATTTTTGATGAATTGGGGACTTTCTTGCTAACAGTTATGTGTGCTACCCTTATTCCCTGCTGAGAATCAGCTAAACATTGTGCTGTAGTGGTTTCTCATCAAATTTAGAAACATGATCCAAGGGGGCAGGAGCTGCCAAAATGAGTCTCGGGGCTGTGATTTGCACACCTCCACTCTTCATCTTAGACTTTCCTTATTCCCACAGGAGAATATTGGGTGGCGGAATGACAGCACTCACCTCCTGGTCTTCTCCACTGAGTCAGCCTTCCATTATGAAGCTGATGGCGCCAATGTCCTCGCTGGAATCCTAAGAAAGAACGATGAAAAATGCCATCTAACTCAAGCAGGGACTTACACCTTTGATACCAAACAGGATTACCCCTCAGTGCCTACCCTTGTGCGCCTGCTGGGGCGGAGTAATATCATCCCTATTTTTGCTGTCACCAACCACTCCTATGATTACTATGAGGTAAAAGCTGCCATGAAGCAAGAAAAATATGGGAATTTGGCAGTATAAAGGAACAATATGAAATAATATTTGGATTTAATATTGCCCTATAGATATTTGCCCAGCAAGGGAACTAGCTCATCTATTTATTCCTAAGGCAAGAAGCTGAGTTCGCTTCCTATAGGAAGTGTTGGAATTAAAACGTTTTAAAAAGTAATAATTCTTCATTAGAAGGGAGTTCTTTCCATTTGTCCCCACAGAGTAGAAAGGAGTCTTGTCCACATTTCCTGGCATCCAGAAAATCACCTGAGAAATAACTAATTGATTGTGTGAGAAAGGAGTAGTCTGATCCCTGCTAATTTTTAGGCCAGGAAATTAAAGATTGCTTGCAGAAACTCAGGAAGGGAAGGGGAGGGCAGGCTGAACTTCAATAGTTTAGAAGATGTATATTAGTGTAGCAGCTGAATGCCTAACTTTAAGTATAGGTAGTCCATGACCTACAACCACAAGGGAGCCCAAATTTTCTGTTGCTAAGCAAGACAGTTGTTAAGTGCGTTTTGCCCCATTTTACCATTTTTCTTGCCACAGCTGTTAAGTGAATCACTGCAGTTGTTAAGCAAGTAACTTAACAGTAAATCTGGCTTCCCCATTGACTTGCCTTTTCAGAAGATTGCAAACGATGATCACATGACCCCAGGGCACTGCAACCATCATAAATACATGCCAGTTGCCAAGGGTCCAAATTTTGATCACATGACTATGGGGATGCTGCAAAGTCATAATTATGAAAAACAGTCACTTTTTTCAGTGCCGTTGTAACTTTGAACACTCACTAAATAAATGGTTGTGTAATTCAAAAATTATTTGTATATATCTGAAGAATATATATGTATATATTTATATATATGTACCGGTATGTATGTATGTATGTATATATGTACTGTATATACTGGATTTGGGAATGAAATGTCTTTGCAGTCTGTATTTTGCAATGCAGTGGAGACACCCAGTGGCTAGCTAAATAATCCATGTTAGAGGTAACTCGAAGATAACTCTTCTTTTACCTCATAAATCTTGATCCATGGATAGGCTAAAACTGTATTATGTTATGACATCTTAAGATTGCTCTGCATCTGTCACCTTCATCCTATGGTGATTAAGCCTTCTGTTTTATTGCTTTTTGGATTGAAAAAACACATTTATGACAGTAGTTTCAAGTCTAGTTTGTCTCTTAGAACAATATCCTTCCATTCGCTTTCTTTAGACCACGGACAATGTTCTTAGTTTCCCCCCCTGCTGAAATATCAAGGAGAAGAATTGTATCATTATCTTTCTTTTTGGGTCCATTTTCTCAGTCTCAATTATGTTGTACTATGTTTAATTGTAGGAAAGAAAACAAAAGTGTGATTTGGAAAATTGTCTTTTCTTTTTTGTAGTTTCTTAGATAATGAAAAAGCCTAGGGGGTCTAGGGAAAAGGCTAAATACCCCAGCCTTCCTATTGTACTGTGAATATGTCTAGGCTAGTCTTTTCTTCCTCCATGCCAGGGGTGTCAAACTCATGTCGTCACGTTGTTGTCGCGTAATGTATCACAACTTTTCTCCCCTTCGCTAAAAAGGGGGTGGGCGTGGCCAGGGCGTGATGCATCCGGCCCGTGGGCCACAAGTTTGACACCCCTGCTCTATGCGCTCCTCAAGATGAATTGGGGAAATTTTACTCATAAATCAAACTCTTAGTACAAGGAGGTCGAAGTGAAGGTGAACAAAGTCTACCCAATGAATTTTTGCCTTCACTTTAAAAGGACAAGCCATTGTATTTGCACACTTCGGTAAAGGCTAAAGGAAAATGTTACATTAGAATCCAGGGAAAGAAATCAGAGGAAAATTTTGCAGCATGGTAACTGGTGATTCGTCTTTCTCTGCAGTTAGCTATAATAATAATAGAATCATAAGAATAACTCTTCGGTGTACTTGGTTTTCTTAATATTTCCTTCTCTTTTTATCCATTTTTTGCTTACAATATTAAATTATTGTAATATAATAAATAAACTGTACTGATGTTTTATCCTGATAGTTCTTGCAAATTTAAACTGAAATTGCTTGGTAAGGAAGGAAAAGAAAAGCAGAAACTCAGCAAAGTATTGGCCAAATAACCTACTACCATTCTAAAGCTTCACATCAGTGGTCACTGCACAAGGCCATTCAGAAGCTAAACAGGTAGTGGCTTCTTTATGTTCCTTTGTGCAAAATGCTGACCCAGAAATACAATTTTGAATTCATTAAAGCTGTTTTCAAAACGTAACTAAAGGAGTGTTTAAGCCTATGTTCTTAAGGCACACTTGCAAATAACTGAAGCATCAGATGGTTTTCCATTTGCATGTCTAAGTTCTAGAAATGTGTATCTTCTGTAAACATAAAAAGTCTGTAGCCCCTCTCATATTTCCTGGGGCTCTTTGAAGTATGCCATTAATGATGCATTCCAGATGAATCAAGATTGAGGCAGGGGAATGTTGTCCAACACACACCAGAGGTGGCATATTAACTTTTACAATGGAAAGATTCCCATACATATACATGATATGTGATTGACAACGATAACAACTGCTTCTTTAAAATTGTCTGATGTTTTTCAAGCTTTTGGCTACATCAGTACATCCTTTTGGAGACTGCAGAGTTCTACAACAAGCATTTAAATTCAAAGTAAGGAACTCTGTATCTGTTAGTATTCATATTCTTATATGAAGTGCTATGACCACAGGAAAAGAGTTGTTTCATATTTTCTTCTTTGATGTGAGCTCTACTTTCTTCCTATAATCTTTAAAGCACATTGAAAAGATTTCACTATTACTTGTAAGCATATGAACAAAAATAAGCATATTTTGGCTAGATATCTGTGCTATTGGCATGCAAGGTAACTTACCTTTAAGCAACCTAGAAGACTTCTCCTGGGTATTCCAAGATTCTGTTGTTTTGACAGTTGGGCAGTTGTGAGAAGTTCTTAAGAGATCAACTTAGAAGGAGTTTGCCTTTTTTACTGATCTCATATGTTTGGTAAATATTTTAGTTATTTTCTCTCACATACACACTCTATTCTTTGAAAAATCATAGGCAATGATACTTTTATATTGCTTAGCAGTATGTATATATTAAGTTTGAATGTTTACATTTGGTGAGTTATGAAGACTAGCTACGATCTCTTCTGTACATTGTTATGAATCAACCTTACAAATTTAAGCTGTGTGCAAGTCAGCACTATAATGAAACTCTAGGAGGTAAAGTATAATTTACCCAACTCCACCTTGGTCAATCCTAGAGCTTTTAACTGCATAGTCTTCTTAGAAAAATAATTTTAAGAACTATATTCTAATGAAGGTCTTGAGAAAGGTAGATCCTATCAATTTCTATGACATAAAGTGATTTGTGCCCTCAAATCTATATCAACTCTCAGCAACTACATAGATCTTCAGATAATCTGTCTCCAGGTTCACTCTTCAGGTTTGTTAATGGTTCATCTTTCAGTAATTGAGACCATCTACCTTGTTGTTGGCCATTTCTTTTTTACCATCCATCTTTCCAAGCAATGAAGACTTTTCAAGAGATCCAACTCTATGTATAATATCAGTAATATTGTTAGATAGTTTAGATTGGTGGTAAGATTACAGCTAAGAGTTTTGGCTTCTTGCAACTACTAATTAGAATACTCTGCCTCTCGTGGTACATAATAGATGAAACTCTAGCAATGTTTGGGTCTATAAATTTTCTTCATTTATATTATTTTCAGGGCAGATTGCTGTGTAATAAGGCAAAAATGAAAAAAATAGTAGGATTTCCCCCCCTAATACCTTCATATTGTGCTGGAACTCTCTATTTAGATGTGAAGAAAGTAATGGGTATGGATATACTGTATGCTTAAGCATAAATAGACTGCCTTATAGGTATTTTTATTCATGCATGTTTTGTTATCTACACATTTTGCTGTATAATACATTTACTTGGATTTTTTTCTTAGCCAGTGCTATTGGAGAAAAAAGTCCTGAAGCGTAAGACTAGAAAATATACCTTTCTCCCATTTAATATCCTCCAGGACTACACTCTGATTTTCCTCAGTCAGTGTGCCAGATTGGCTGCAGACAATGAAAGATGTAGTCCAATACATCTGACGGGCACATGTTGAGAAACACTGTTCTATAATTCATTATTTCTGAGAGGTTAGGGATATATGAAAAGAATATTGGTTCTTCCTCTGTTAACTCACTTTTAGTCTTGATTCTTTGTACTATTCGAAGATACATTCAAGGCTTTCATAATATATCTCATTTTCATCTGTATATATAAGTACCATGATTTTTGAAAGAAAAACTCATATGTTAACATTTAACTGTTGATTTTTATGCAAAAAATGAGATAATACACTGATCTACAGTAGGTGTGAAAATATTTGATGTTCTTGCAAAAATTGAAAATGTTATTTAGGAATACCTCATGAATAGTTCGGAAGTAAATGTACATATGCTGTCATTTGGTTCATTATTGGCATTGTTTTCTTTATCTAATTTTAAATATGTTCTCAAGTGTGATTAAAAAACCACTGATGAGCAAAAGTGGGAAAGAATCAGTTCAATGGTGTTGTAATTCAAACACTTGCTGCACGTTTTCTCCCTCTATCCTGCCTTAGAATATACAAAGCTGGTAGCTGTGGAGGTAAATTAGAATGTCTGATCCAAAACATAAATAATGAAATAGTTTATCAACTCATACATATAATTCCAATAACAAAGTTACCTTCTATGAATAAGTCAGTATTCCACATTAAAAGAAATATTTTCCATTTGGATCGTCTTCCTAAATCTCATTGACCTTCTATAGATAGTCCTTGATTTATAACAATTGGGACCAGAATTTCCACTGATAAGCAAAGTAGTTGTTAACTTGTGCCTGATTTTATTACATTTCTTGCCATAGTTAAGTGAATCACTGTGGTCGTTAAATAAATCCAGCATCCCCCCTTGACTCTGCTTTTTGGAAGCCAGCTGTGAAGGTTGCAAATGGCAATCATTAGACTCCGGAACACTGCAATTGTTAGATGCCACACACTCAAATTTTGATTGTGTGACTATGGGGATGCTGTGATAGTCATAAGTGTGAGTATAATAATATACTCACAATAATACAATCAAAAATAACTGTTGTATTTCTCAGCAATAACCTTATCTGTTCTATCTTTTCTTCTGTCTGTTTGGCAAACAAACAAGACTTTGCCAAATAAATGACAACAATAGCTACCAAATCTAAAGTCTTTCCCTGCTTGCACCTATTCATAGTATAAATATGCCCTGGCTATGTCTGTCTGTCTGTCTGTCTGTCTGTCTGTCTGTCTGTCTAACCATTTCTGTCCCTAGACCATAAGGGAGGCAACTTGGACATCCTTCAAAGAAGCATTATCTATTTCAATATCATTCAGGAGCAGTTTCAGGGTGTATAAAATTGCTAAGCTTTTGTACTCATCCTGTAGGGAAGTCAAATGACTGGACAAGGACTGAGAAGAGAATAAATTGATAGGTTAGAAATCAACAATAACCAGATTCCTGTCAGTATAGTTTGCTGCAGATTCAAGGATGGTAGAAATAGCACTCAATAGTGAGGAAAAGCCTCAAGGGGTATTAACTTTTCTCAGTCAAATTTATACACCTCCAAAACATTAGTAAGCACTTCCCATTCCTTGTACATTCCAAGTTGGCTATCTACAATAAGATACCAACCTTATGTCTGAACTAATTTACTGTATTGGCATTAGACTAAGATAAATCCTTAAGACTCAATATCTAAGAATTTGCTGTTGGTCATATTGAAAGCTATTTTGGTATAAGGGTTAAGGCACTAGTGACTAAGCTATAGAAACTGAGAGACTAGAAGTTCAAATCCCACCTTAGGCAGCAAGCTAGCTGGTTAATGTTGGGCTAGTCACTTCCTCTTGGCTCTAGGAAGTAGACAAGGGCATTCCCAAAAAACCTTGCCAAGAAAACTGCAGTCATCAGGAGTCAACATTGACTTGAAGGCACCTCTTACCAAATGGCCATATTGAGTATCGCTGTATATCTGAGCACTCAGTATTGCAAATTGCCTGGATATTAAGCATGTTTTTGCAGCCCTTCAAGAGAAGCCAAGTCAGAAAATAGACTCCACAAGAATGATTGCAACTCTTTTATTGATATTAGCTATAGTAACAGAATCTTGAAACCCTGTTTTCTCTACCCTCCTCCTTCTTAACTCAAGACAGTTAAGGCAGAACTAGTATGAGTTTGTTTCTAATGTTAGCCCTGTTAGATCCCACAGAGTTGGCCTCCTACAGGTTCCTGTCAGCTAAACAGTGTCGGCTGGCGAGAGCACGTGGGAGAGCCTTCTCTGTGGCAGCACCGACCCTTTGGAACCAGCTACCCCCAGGGATCCAGATCATCTCTGACTTACTGACCTTCCATCAAGCCACCAAAACATGGCTATGCCAGCAGGCTTGGGGTCAATGATTCCATCCATACTGTTTATTGGTACTATTAATTTTAATTGTATATATTGTTGTTTTATTGTTTTGAGCTGCCCTGAGTCCTACGGGAGTTGGGCGGCCTACAAATTTAATAAATAAATAAATAAACAAACAAACAAACAAACGGTCCTACCTACACTAAAATAATTTTTTAAAATGGATCCAAGCAGTTTCTCCAAGATCATCCCTGGGTTCCCTGCATTTAAAATCAGTAACCTCCTACAATCTGGCGCACTCTTTCTCTGGGGAGTGAGGATCAAAGCTCTGTTAGCAAGCTAATAATCTGGGTCTCCTGCTTGAGGTGGATTGGACTAGAAGACTTCCAGCTCTATTCTGATTGATTGCTCATTAAACTATAATTCCTAAGATACACTGTGTGAAGTCAAACTTCAGATATGTTTAAAAAGTGACTATTCCATTGAGTTGAGTTTGACTTGTTCTCTTCACAAAAGTATAGTTATTTTATTTATTTTGGATTTTTATGCCACCCCTCTCCCGAAGGACTCGGGGCGGCGCACAAACATAAAACCATACAGTACAAAATTTAAAAATATATTAAATCCTAACAAATCCAATAAATAAATTCTGAATTAAAACCGTGGGAAAGACAATTTAAAATTTAAAAAGTTAATATAATTAAAATGGCCAGACATGCTAATTTTGACAGATTTTTTTCTACTGTTTGGTTAGAATTTCCAAGTGCCATCTGTTGAGGCCACTGTCTGGAACCAAACAAAATTAACAATAAGATATGCCATAGATTGCCTTAATTCTCCTTATAAGCACTGGATGCCACCAGCTTTGGCAATTAGCAAGAGTTTAATAGGCTGAGCTTTTATAAATATATCTTTGTACTAAACACACTGCCTAGTAATTCAGTTGTCCCTCAGATTTCTGTCCTTAAAAACAAAATGCTGTAACAATGCAGCATCAAGCCAACAATACAGCACTGCATCTCTCAGGTTGTTTCCAAATACCCTCTAAAAAAAAATAGTAGTGATTTGCTGCTCACAATTACTAATGTGAGGAAAGCAACAATAAAGCACTTTGGGAACAACTCTTAATTTTTTCAGGCTAAATTTTATGAAGTTTCCACAAGTTTGTCCATATTCTGGAATTTTTAGGAGCACTTTGTTCCAGTTGTTTACACAACAACTCATGTTAATTGGCCAGATCATTTTTTTAATTAAAAAAATCCTTTATCTTAACAACACCTGTTAAGATAAAGGGGCGTCAAAAGCAATGCTATGAAATGAAATGTCAAAGCAGGGCTGATCAAAGCAAAGGCAAAACTTAGGGTGGGGATAACGAAACTGAGCAAGCATCCCCCGTAGTTAAGAGGAGCGATAATTCCATTACCCTCCTACTACTCAATGAATAACAGCTGAGGGGATAGGAGCCATTATTCTTATTCAAACTCAAGAGGGCAGAACGCAATGTTTTGATAACGCTCTATCTAAATCCCTTAGAAATGGAGAATGGCGCCAACAATGGGCTGAGGTGCAGCAACAAAACCGCCCAGGCGGCCTCAGGGTATATATCAAACAGGCAGCCGCGAACAAATGAGCCCGTCGGGTGCGCAGCCCTCGAGCCAATCCAGCGCTTGCCCGAAGCCCAGCAATAAAAAAGGGGGGGGAGTGTAGACGGAGAAAGGCGTGGGAGGACTACAACGACCAGAGGCCCAGTGGGCGGTAGGTGTGCGCGTGCGTAATGTAGAAAGCCGGTGTGTATGTAACCTCTCCAGTGAATTAGGTCGTTTCTTCAAGTCGGTGCCGAGATTTGGGGCGCGAGGTGGTCTGGGGGCGGGGAGACATCCTCTTTCCCTCCGCCTTGTACCTTTGGGACATGCAACCAATTGCTGACCTTCCCTGCTGGGATTAGCAAACGGGGGCTGGGGGGCGCGGCGGACAGGGGTGTAGTTTGATTCTCCCTTCCCTTTCTCGGGGCTGCAGGATTTTTCCTTGCAAGAAGTCGTCGGATTCAGCAAAAGGACAAAGGCTGTCGCTTTGCGGGCGATCGGCAAAGGTAACGCTAACGCAGGGTTTGTGGGCAGCTTGTCGGAAGTTTCAGTCCGCGGAGTTCTGAAAAGTTTCCTGCCACTTGTGTACTTATAAAAGAGAAGGGGGGAGATTGAAAATGCTGTCTTGATTGTCGGCAATCTCAAATCAGATGCGGGGGGAGGGAAGCGGGTTGGATCTGAAACTCAACGTTTGTAGTCAGGTATCGGAGGATCTCGGGTTTTGTTGCAAAAAAAAAACAACCCACAACCGAGCCGCCGGGGAGTCGGTGCCGTCCCCCCACCACAGGCCGAAGGAAAGGTGGGCGTGAGTCGGGAGATCGAGAATGGCTTGTATTCCAACCAATACCTCTTCTTTGCTCTTGTTTTGAGCAAGAACAGAGCGACAGGTAACATGCTGAGAAGAGGACTTGATGTTGGCCAAGACGGCTTGAACCCTTTTGCACCGTTTCAAATCTGAAAGGGGCATCCAGGTGTAGAGAACTTTAATGGACTGAATTGTTTTCATGCTTGGGGGAGCGGAATTATAGAAGCTAAATTTGCAGCCGTCAACTGTATCTCGTTAAGTTGCACCTACCTGTCCCTAATTTTACACTGGATTATGTTTTTAGGCTGCTTTTTACAAAGGAGTAGGTGGGGCTGTTGAAAAACAGTGGATGAAGTTTAAATGTGTCCCGATTTCATTTGTTAATTCACTTTGATTTCTGCCTACCTTGCAGGGGCTGCCTGTTCCACTAGACACTTTTCCTTGGATGAGAAGTCTAAGGATGGAACAGCCATGGTGGAAAGGAGACCTTGCAGCTGACGTTCATCAGACACTAAGACTGAAGGTTAGCTTAGCTGGCTGCTTCCTTTTTTTTCCTCTATCCTTTACTGTTGCTACAGTTCAAAACAGGTACAACCGGCTGTTTATAGTTGTCTTCCAAAATAACTTCCAAATAAGAAAGACTCAAGCAACTGGAAGAATTCTTTTTTAATGTCTGAAATTAAACTAAGCTTTCAGATTTGAAGTAACAGAGCTGAACACACATGGCAATTACTTTACTTAGGAAAGATCTGTTTGGAACAGATAGATAATAAATTGTTCTTATGTATGCAACAGATGTATGACCTTGACAGAGAGATGCAAGAGGCAGGGAAGAGGCTGGGGCAGCAGGAAAGGAGAAGGGTGATTGGTTATAATAACAAAAAAAAACAAAAACCTTGCAAGTCCATTTGTATGTCTGTTGTGTTACCTTCCCCACCCCCACTGGTATCAGGCCTTGCATATCTCTACCAAGGACACCTTCCTTGATAGTGCAGTGCAGTTCTACACATTTCTCAGCTGCAGTCCAGCTGGATGGGTCTGCTATGGATGTAGCTGAACCACAAATTTGGTGGCAGAAGTAAGGTGTAAAGCAAGTTATGTAATGGAAAAAAAATAAACCTGATAAAATGGAGACTGCCTCCCTCCCCCTCCCCTTTTGAATATGGCCAAGGTCAAACCCAGTTCCTCTCTTTGCCTAATCCCATCATAGCTAAATTGACCCTCCCTGCCTCTTGAAAGCCTATTTGCCTAACAATAGAACTAACTACAAGGACAGTGCAGAGACCTAGGCAACTTCCCCAAATGGACCAACTAATCAGATCCCCAGGGTTTCCTGTCTTGTAGCCCTCAATTACCATGAAAATCTTTGGAATTTTTGTCTATTGCTCAGAGTTCATCTTTCTTTTAAAGCAGGCACCCAATGATCATTGCAGTAGATGTGGCTCTTCAGAGCTGTGCTTCTTCCTTTGGCAAAACTCCACAGCAGTTCTATAACTGCCATTACCATGACATCCATCCGCCTTGGAGTTGCTAGTATAATTATTTCAAATAGTATGATAAGCATGCATCTGGGGTTTTATTTATCTAACAAGGCCACCCATCTTATGTTCCTCAACTAGGGGATATATGGATGAAGATTCTTCTTTAAGTACATTTATGTTTTCTTCTTCTGAGTAAATATGGAAAGAATCACTTTCCATGGGAAAATGATAGATTTAGTACTCTCTTAACAACCATAATTGGAACCAGCAACTTGGTTTCTGAGCAGAAAATTGTGTGACTATGACAGGCCTCCTGTCACTTCTCGTTGTCGTTAGGTGAATCACACTAGTCATTAAGGGAGACATCAATCAACCATGACTTGTGATTGTACTTTTGCGTTCTCCATTAACTCTGGTTTTCTGAAGGTAATTGTGAAGCAGGCAAATGGATCAACTATTGTAAATGCACACCAGTTGCAATGTGCCTGAATGGCAGTCACTGTGATAGTTGTAAATGTGAGGATTGGTCACAAATCTGGGTTGTTGTTTTTTTACACCATTGTAATTTAGAACAGTTGCTAAACAAGGAAGTTGGTAAGCAAGGATTACCTTACTAAAAATAAAGCTGCCATATCTGGTCTGCAAAAGTTTGGATGACCCCTAAATGCCATTTTATATATATATAATTTATTCCTTTCTAAAAGAAAAATGTATTTAAACACACAAACAGATAATTATTTAGTAATTTGGACCATTTTATCTTGCAATATATCTCTGAGAAGGAAATACTTTTAAAAAGCTATATATAGATGTGGTATACGTACAGGGATACCACTGATTCAGGAGCCAGTTTTGAGGCCCCAGGGGTATAGGTGAACACTGGTACATCTACAAAAAAAAAAACCAATTAGGCTACAACATTACTTGGGGCCAATTCTTCTTGATCCTTGACTTGGTTATTTCTGAGTTGATCCATCAAAGAAAGGTGGTCCTTCCTCAAGCTACTGTAGTCTTAGACCACAGTAGCTTAGAGGTAAGCAATCTTCTCTTAACACAGTTGGATTTACTTCTCAGACCTGAATTGCAATCCACTGAATGAAAGATGACTATTTTTTTGTCCGTTACATATCTCCTACAATTGTAGAAATTCCTGAGAAGAGTTCCTGATACTGCAAGGCAGATACCGTACATGCCTTTTTGTTGTTAGCTGCAAAGTCGTGTTCGACTCATCGCGACCCCATGGACAATGTTCCTCCAGGCCTTCCTGTCCTC
>JANHFQ010007091.1:546548-558939 GCA_032468035.1 Aparallactus werneri | reverse complement strand
AAATCTACATTTTGAGTGGAAATATTGGGGGGTCGTCTTATACGCCCAGTCGCCTTATACACCGGCATATACGGTAGGTATAAAATACTGCTACTATCAATAGCACTTTAGTTATTAAACAAGGTTATTTCAAGCCCATGAAGTACAGTTGAGAAAACCAGTTATGGTTACCATTTATGATTATGTTTTTGTGTTCTTTACTTGAACTGACTATATTGTTTGAAAATAGGTGAGAGGCCAATGCAGTTCAATTACATTTTCATTATTAATCTCAGTTATCTACGTTACTACCAGGTAGAACGGAAAGCAATATTTGAGTTCTCATTAGATTTTGTATATACAAGTCAAAAAGAATCTCATGTGCACTAAGCCTTGTATATAGGCTGCACAACCATCTAGTGAATTGATATTTTGTGCTTAGAAGAGTAATTTGTTTGAATGAGAACTTGCCTATCTATAAGTTGTGCAGTACACATTCCCCACTCCCACACACAATTGCAGTCTTCTGCCATTTGACTTCCCTTCCGATTTATATGGAGTTTGGACAAGCGGAAAGATATTTCAGAACTGACAATTTAGAAACTATTGCCTTAGATCATAAAGTAAAAAAAATGTGAACATCAAATTTAAACTATTGATGAATATAAATACCGGTATATGATCATCTTTTAAAGCCATTCAAGCCAGTTGAACAGTCCTCATTTGGTAATAAAGATGCAGTTGAGCCATGGAATGCCCTTTAAATTTGAGTATATAATGGTATTCAAAATGTACCTCATATAAACTTCTAAAAGATAGCAAATGGAGATTTGGCAATTAACTGTGTGTTTCTCTCTTTTTAAGGTTTGGACCGCATGGAATTCCTGTGACTATATTTCCCAAACGGGAGTACAAGGATAAACCTGAAGCCATGCAGCTCCCAAACAAATCATTCCAAGATGAGATGCAAGTGAAATGTGAAGCTAACGGTGTTGTCCCAGACTCTTCTCCCATCCAGCCATCAGAACATAGCTTGGTTAAAAGCCTATGGACTTCCAAACCGCCTCCCCTTTTCCATGTGGGGGCGCCATATCCTCCTCCTTTTTTTATCAGGGACACATATAACCAATCAATACCTCAACCTCCACCTCGAAAGATTAAACGGCCCAAGCGAAAATTGTACAGGGAAGAACCCACTTCTATTATGAATGCTATCAAATTACGACCCAGACATGTCTTATGTGACAAATGTAAGAACAGTATTGTTGCAGAAAAGAAAGAAATTAAGAAGGGCAGCAATGCAAGTGACTCCTCAAGGTGTGAGGATACTAGGAAACGAAGAAATGAGAGTGTAACTACTGTGAATAAAAAAATTAAAACTGATCATAAAGTTGATGGGAAAAGTCAGAATGAAAGCCAGAAAAAGAATTCTGTGGTCAAAGTTGCAAATATTGTCCACAGCAGAAGTAGAGTAGTCAAAGTTCCCACTCAAGCAAATACATCGAAAACCCAATTAAATACTAAAAAAGTTCTTCAGAGCAAAAACATGGATCATGCAAAAGCTAGGGAAGTTTTGAAAATAGCCAAAGAAAAGGCACAAAAGAAACAGAGTGCAACTTCAACTTCCAAAAATGCACATTCAAAGGTCCACTTCACACGGCGTCTTCAGAACACCAGCTCAGGTTCCCTGCCTCCCCGATTGCGTTTGAAGCCACAAAGGTACCGAAATGAAGAAAATGACTCCTCTCTCAAGACAGGGCTGGAGAAATTGCAGAGTGGCAAGATGGCAGCTAAGCCCCAGCCTCGCTGCTCGTCTACCCGCTCAGCAGGTGAGGCCCCTTCAGAAAATCAGAGTCCCTCAGAAGGTCCTGAAGAGGCTAACAGTGAGGGTCAGGACACCAATGAAGTGCATGTACCTCTTGATCAGGATGAACAGCAGACCATGGGCAAGAGAGGCAACAAAAGCAATATTACAGTTTACATGACCCTTAATCAAAAGAAATCTGACTCTTCCAGTGCATCAGTCTGTAGTAGTGATAGCACAGATGACTTGAAGTCCTCCAATTCTGAGTGTAGCACTACTGAAAGCTTTGATTTTCCTCCAGGCAGCATGCATGCACCTTCTTCCTCTTCCTCCTCCTCCTCCTCCTCTTTAAAGGAAGAGAAAAAGCTCAGTAATTCTTTGAAAATGAAAGTCTTTTCAAAAAATGTCTCTAAATGTGTCACACCAGATGGCAGGACCATATGTGTAGGAGACATTGTTTGGGCCAAGATATATGGCTTCCCATGGTGGCCAGCCCGTATTCTTACTATAACTGTGAGCCGAAAAGATAATGGCCTATTAGTCCGACAGGAAGCTCGTATTTCATGGTTTGGGTCCCCAACAACATCTTTTCTTGCTCTTTCACAGCTCTCCCCTTTTTTAGAAAACTTTCAGTCGCGATTTAATAAGAAGAGAAAAGGTCTTTACCGCAAGGCCATTACAGAAGCAGCCAAGGCTGCTAAGCAGCTAACTCCTGAAGTTCGGGCCCTGCTGACACAGTTTGAAACATGAACAAAGTAAGGTAGGCAAGAAATGGGGAGGCACCACGAAATGTCTAACCTAGTTAACTATTTTGAAGGACTTGGGCCAATTAGATTAATAAATGCACTCAGTTGGCTGCTTTTTATACTGAAATTTCCATTTGTAGCAATGTCTTGACTGAAAGTTAACAATTTAAAAAAATGTACATGCAATCAGATTAACCTAAAGTGAGAGCTCAGTATTTTTCAAGAGAACTCTGCGTTTCTTTGTAAAAGTTAAGAAGTTCCTTTGCTCACCCCATGCACAGGAGCCATAACCTCAGCTGAAGAGCAGTTTATTTGCAGGGAATTTTTACTAGTTTCTATCCACTATATATACCATTTCAATGTGGAAAGAGGGGAGGGGGGAGGGAAATCAATCTAAGTGATGGGATTTGCAGGCCTAACTGGACAGCCCACCTTAAATGCAGAATCCTAAATTCTATCTCACTTATAAGCTTTATTTCTGTGATTTTATCTAGTGGAAGTGAGCCCAAAGAGTTCACCTATGGTCCTATGCCTAAAATGCTTTTGTTCCTGCTGGCCACTTTAATTCCTTTAGAAACCAGTCTAATTGGAATTCTGGTAGACTTGATCATTGATAAATAAGTTTGTGGTCGCTTTTTTTTTCAAATGTTCAAAATTATGCTATGCACCCATGGATAAACATACACCCTTCAGGTTTTGGCAAGTTTAAGAGAAAGCTGGTTGTTCACATTAGACTGGACAGTCCTTCCATGTATGGGATTAAGGATTGTTAATGCTGCATTAATGTGAATTACATAAATTTCCTGTTGGGGAAGGGAGGGTGCTCCTAGGACATTTGTTCTAAGGGTTAACTTGATAATTTTGTGTTGTGTAAATAGTCAGATTTTTTTCCCCCTGACTACTTGTTCTTAAATCCTTAGGATACGTCCTAGTAAATTACACTTTGTGAATTGTCAGATGTGTAATTGTTGCATTTGGATGTATCAAACTGCATTTTTAAAAGTATTTCCATTTAAGGTATCTGTTTGCAGGTCAGAAAATATGGAAAATGTAATTGTGTAATGCTCTGAAATGTACAAAAATGTAAATAAAATTGACTAAATCTAATTATTTGTGTGTGTTTCTCAAAAAGCCCTGAAGGAAACTCAGGAAGTGAGGCTGGTCTGTTTATGCAATGCTTAGGAGACATTCTGAAGGAAATCATTTTTTCTTGCTCATCATTAACTAAACTGGCTTCAATCGCTGCTTATAAAATAATGGTGTTCAAATTAACCATTTCTATTTTTTTATATAAATTCAATTGTTTTTCCCTAAATGTTTATCAGTGATTCTGTAAGAAGTGCCTTCCTATATTTCTAATCTATGTTACCGAATGGTTTCTTGCTGTTAAATATTCTGCTTGTCTCATGCTCTGCACTGGGCAGTGAAATGGAGTTAATTCAGTTAGATAGCATGTGCAACAGATTCTGCTACTTTGCATTTAACTGTTCTTAGAGGGCTTAACTTTATTGCCCTAAAATTTATACCTGAGTTCTATGAGTAGATATTTTCTAGGAAAAAAAGTATTAAGCAAAAATCAGGCCAACATATGGAGTCCAAAGAAATAAGACTAAAGGCTCTGTTGTGACTAATGCTAAGGTATGTCTCACATTATAATACAATGTTACCTCACTTTTTCCAAAATACTTAAGCTTTAAACTGTATACCTATTTTAGAAATATGCTTTAGAAAGTCTCTGCTTTCCTGAGGTACTCCATTTGACAATGCTCACAATCAATTGTAAATTTCCAAATCTATTAAGAAATGAACTTGTATTCAGTCAGCCAATGCTTTTTGAAATTAGAAAACACACAAAATGGCATGCAGTCCTATTTCAGTCTTATACTGTGTATTCTCTTTCCTGCAAACAGAAACCAATGTAGTTCAATGAGCAAAACGTGCTATGTCTTTTTTTAAAGGCAAGCTGTGCTCAGGATTTTCTAAAATACACTGTCACTGTTTACCATAAACTTGAAAATGTAGGTTGGCTTAGGGTTGCTGTGGACAAAGTTTGTTCTAAATTTGTAATGGGTGGACTAGCTCTCCAGACACGATCAAATTGAACATTCATACTAGCTTACGGAAGTATTCTTAAAAGATGCTTGCTCCTTCTACCTTGGAATCCTATTTCCGAACCAGGTGTTCTAATAGATTGAGAAATTAATTTAAACTGAATGCATATTTTTTCCAAGCCAAGGAATAGCCTAGAAGGGAGTGCTTTAAATGCATTCCCAAGAATTATCCTGTGGCCAGGATAAATATTTGATTTCTTTTCATTAATACTGAAATTTAATGAAAGATAATATGATTTCTCCATAATGGGGTGTGTAATCTTTTTGCCACATTAAAAATGCTAGGTGTTTCTGCCACATGTAACTCTAGGTTGTGCATCTATGCTATGGAAGTGAAATTGTGTCAGAATTCTTAATCTGGAAGGAAATACACCATTTTACCATTCTTATTTTGAATATTCTTTTCTCATATACAGTATCTTGCTACTTCACAGATTGGTGCCTTTTAAAAAGTTTGTTCTAAATATGTTTGAATTTTTAATGACATTATGATGCCTTTGGCCATTGCTTCATGTCATTTTATGTCCCATGAAAGTTTTGATTTATGTTGTTAACTTTTTAAAATCATAGATGTCATGCAGTATGTAATGAATATTACTGTTCATTGCAAGGCATCAAGCTAATGGATGTGATGTATTCTGGCTGTTTTTGGAGGGAGAAGTAACTGTTGAAGCACCAAATGAAATATACACTTGTTTGGAATTCAATTCTTTTGAGGAGAAACTGCCTCTCTCATGTAGAAGTTGGGGAGCATAATTTGGATTTCTATCAGCTACAGTTTTGTGGCTCCCAAATTTGGGGTTAATCTCCCCTATCCCAATGTGCTTTTCAAAGGTTGAAGAAGCTACAGAGGAGACAGTAACAAACACACAATTTTTATGGGCAGATTCTTTGTACACCAATTCAGATAAGGTACAAATTGACTACATCTTTTGATTAAGCTTGGTGTTAGGGGCTACTGCAGTTTTTTGCAGTTTGCATAATTGGACAAATTATTTTAAGGCAATTTCTTGTGCTATTTCAGCAGTTTCTTTAATGGAAGAAATAGTGATGATGGTCTTGCATCTGTATGACTGAGGTGAAACTAATTCATATATACGTTAAACTCGATTTCATTTTACTGTGAGAACACGAACCTACACAAGTTGTATGCTCACATTTTAGTGAAATTAATTGCTTACATTTGCTGCATTGGTTTGCTGAATTACAACTTCTTTAGGGCTGTCGGTAGATTAAAGATAAACTTTTCATGCAACTTGTAATTGATTTATTTTCAGTCTGCATAGCGGTAGTAATTATAATGAAAGCTACAATAGCTCACCAAAGCAAAACCAACGAAGAATCTAGCTCTTAAACTATTGCTCATTTCATCTCATTTTTAAAGTTCATTAGTTTATTTATGTCCTGCTTTTTTGTGAAAGCCCATTCTCAGGATATAAAGTTTCTTCCCCGATTTCATCCCCACGATAATCCTATAAGTAGGTGAGACTCAGAGGGTCACCACTGAGTTCTATTGTAAATAAAACTATAAATTGTACAACTATAAATTATATATCTTATATTTTATATTCTCTCTGTGCTATGTACATATACTGTACATATATTCATGGGTATTTTTTTCACATACACCTTTTTACATCCTGATGTAAAATATATTCAAGTGGAGATTTGAGTCCAGTTTTCTCTAAGCCAAGTCTTCTATCTTCCTCCTCTGCTTATCTCTTAATTGTGTCAATAGACCATGTTCAATTGCACTGAATTGAACAGTTCAGGTTAAAAATCAAGAAAAACATAGGGTATAACCTAGCTCCAAGAAATCTTAACATCTCACACATTTTGGCATTTTTCAGATTCAGTGCAATTCCTGTCAGATGTTATTTACCTAATCTGCCTACTGAGCAATCTTTAGAGTAAAAGTAACATTAGTACATAGAATGTATGAACATGACTTTGGATTATAACCTTGATAATTTATCCATAGAAATGTTTTAATCAAGATTGTGTTAGCATGTTTATTTTAACAAATTCTTACTAAATATTAATCTCAGTAAATAGGAGCCTGGTGATGGGTCAAAAGTGTACTTGGGAAAGGCCAAGCAGTTAAAATAATACGCCAATTTAATGAAATGAGAAATCTACCGTAGTTCCTGCTGGAAAAAGAAGTGATCAATAATCCAGAGCCTATATCTAGATGAGCTGAAAGTGAATGAAAAGGCACTTCTGTGCAAGCAAGGTAGCATAATAAAATATGAAAAATAATAGAATCACTCAAGCAACTTGGAATGAGTTCATACATAATAAACAAACACTGGGTTGAACTAAAATTGAGTACAATAAAGTGCAAGATTTGAATTTATAATGCGAAAGCACAAATATCTCTGAGTCAGGCAAGCCAACTAATCCTGTATTCTTTCTCATGCATCTGTCACGTGGGCTTGCTTGTTGCTAGCCAATCACTGCCAATAATCTCCGTAGGAGGGATGTTCTATGTTCTTTAATGTTCAAAAAGCATTGTCATCTATCCAGCAAGAACAAAATGCATGCCTTACTGAAGTATATATAGGATAGATAATTGTATGTATTTTGAATTCGGTATATGTGTGTACATACATAGCTAAGTTCAAACCTGATGTTAATCCATTTTGTTATCAGGGATGGATTTAAAGTTAGTTATTAGACAAATGTATAAAAGATAAGCATGGTAAGATCAAAAATGTCTGAAAACAAGCAGTGGGGACACAGGAATGTGCTCATGCCAGATATATCTGGCTTGTAGATTTCGCATAACTATATGGTTGGCCATTTTGAGTAGAGAACACTTGATAAACTAGGTCTTTGGTCTGATTCAACATGGCTCCTCTTGTGCTATTAAACCACAGGGCCATAAAAATGTTTTTTCATTCTTAATGGTTGGAGCAACCAAAGATAAGGCCCAATTTTAATCCTGTATTCTTCTTTCTCATGCATCTGTCACGTGGGCTTCCTTGTTGCTAGCCAAAGAATTACTAATTTTTATATAAGAAATATTTCTTTTAAGTGATGAATTGAATATCAGTGAATCAAATTAAGGGCAGATGGTAGGGTAAGAATACTAGAACCAGAGAGGCTGAAAAATTGGATGTTAAAAATTATAGAGGGATTAGACATCTTGCCACTACTTATCAAAATCGAGTCTGTCCAAAGATTCCCCCCCCCTTTTTTTTTTTGGTACTGTATGGTTTTCTAATGTTCTGAGTTGCAGTTATGACTTTCCTCATTTCCAATAACTTCATTATTCAAAATAAATCCTTTTGAGGATAACAGTTCCTAACAGTACTGTCTGAAATTTGGACATTCTGGTTTTTCAGAATAGAAGTGGCCTTGTTAATACATCCCTAGCTGGCCTACCTTCATCATGGACAGGATCTGGAGTAGTTAAGAGTGGAACAAATATAATTGCTGCTGTTCCCACTTTGAGCAGCGTGAAATGGTACTATGATAAGGAACTTCTAGAATATAATGCCTCTATCCTTGGACATAGTACAGTGCTAATCCCAGTTTCTCTTGAAAGCTAAACTCTAGACTTTGTTTTATATTGAGTTTCTCCACCCACCCACCCAAAAAAATCTTATCCTTTGCTTCCGGTGTCATTTTAGCTTAAGACACCAGTCACTATGTATCTAACATAGTATATTAGTGAGTCTATTACAGTACTTGAGTCCAAGATACAGAAAAATACTAGCACTAGAGTTCTATTGGCTATGTTAGTAGGGTTTCCTGGTTTTGCATATGAGATTAGGATTGCTGATATCAACGCAAGTATTAAATATTGTGGCTAACCTTACAAATAAATTCTGGCACAAATTATTCCAAAACAAACAATAGTATGGATAAGGGTCTAGCAGATTTCATGCTAAAGTGGACATACTTGCTTTTAATTTTTGAATAACACCTTTTGGGACAAATCTACATTTTAGAAGAATTAGAAGATGCTGGATTATCAGATTTTTTTCCTTTTTTTCCATATGATTTTCTGTTATCTTTTTTCTAAAAGTTTCATATATTAATTATAGAAAATACCTTTCAATGCTTTTGTTCATTTTGGTATCTGCTCTTTTCACCTTTTCTACAATATCAATAATTTCCAACAGAATTCTTCATCTTTATGGCAGTCAATAAACTGATTGCCTTTTTTATTAAAACATCCCAAACAAATTCTCTTAGGTTGCATGGGTTCCACCCAAATATTCATTACTTGACTTTTTTATAAGGACTTTTTCTCCAATTAAGATAAATTCTTTTGAGATTTTTCATCATTTCGTCACTTAAAAAGCATTAAACTCCAAACCTGAATATTCATTCACTGTGTTCTGTCCTTCAAGTTTTTGTCCATCCAAGAGTTATTTTCATGTCACCATAAGCACCCAGATTTGGGGTGGGGGGGGAACGCCACATGCATTGCTACATACATACATTATACAAATTAAATGATCTGCCTCCTTGGCATTATAGTATAACATCTCTGTAATTTGGACCTGATGCTATGGTCATGATGACTATAATCTTAGTCTATAAATTATGATTCAGACATGGATTAGAGACTTTGTTAAAGTATTTTGTGACTAGCCATATCCACCATGACTCTCATTTGATGGATAAGCAAGTCTTGATACGGTTATTTTGAGTATGCCAAACACATGATCTCAAATTCAAGTGTGCTCCCCCATGTCCAGAAATGTAGCATATTCCTGGCCTAAACATACATTTACCATCTCTCTCCTTATTTGTAAGATGGTAGTGGAATAAAAAATTTCTATAGATGATTTTTCTTCGGCAAGACTTGTCTCTCAGACTAGATATTAACCCAATTTATCTGTAATTTCCTAGCATTATGCTATTTTTCCCACTTGTTTTAATACAAAGATAAATCTAGGATAATACCTGTTTTTATTTTTTAAAATAACCATTTTACATTTGAATTAAGAACCGTTTTATGAATACCACCTGGATCTAGCTTTGGCAGGGGAGGGGATATATCTGGATCTAGCTTTTGGGGTTTCTATTAGAATACAATCCCTGCTCACAAATATTTACCCTAATTGCTCAAATTGCTGTCCTAAATGCAGTTTTGATATGAATATTTACAAGACTAATTCTATATGAACTACAATGAATATTAAACTTTTCTGCAATTGCCTTCTCTTTTAATATTCTTTTAACATCCTTGATGCCAAATAATCCAGCTGCCTCTTCTTTTCCTCTGATATATTTATATTTTTTCTTTGATTGCCCTTTTTAATGTTATAAAGCCTTCAAAATCAATGTTAGCAAACATATTTTTCTTGACTTCTAATTTAAATATGATTTTAACTTTAACAAATCCAATTATATGAGAACTTTTATATCATTGATGGTATGCCTCAGTAATGAGACAATTAGATATTTTAAATGTGCAGTAAATTAGGTTAACTATATTATGAAATCCCTAGATAATCTTCAAAGTACACTCCCCTCCATTTTCCTATAGAATCCAGTCATAGGGAATTATTTTACAAAGATTACAAAATATAAAAGGAAAAAATGCTGATGACATAGCCTCCCATTTCCCGACCCACTCCCACAGAGTTGGCCTCCTCAGGGTGCCCTTGGCTAGACAATGTCGGCTGGCGACACCCAGGGGGAGAGCCTTCTCTGTGGGAGCCGCTATCCTCCGGAACACCTTGTCTCCAGAACTGCAGGTGATCCCTGACCTGCGTCCTTTCCGCCGGGCCTTTAAGACGTGGCTCTGAACAAGTGGACTGGGGCTAATCACATCAGGCCTTTTTAAATTATTTTAAATTTTTTAACTTTTAATTGTTTTTCCCACATTTAAAAAATTTTAAATTTAATTTGAATTTTACAGGATGATTTCTGGGTTTAATTGATTCTTAATTTTTGTATTGTATGCTTTTATGTTGTGCGCCGCTCTGAGACCTTCGGGAGAAGGGTGGCTTAGAAATCCAATAAAATAAATAAATATTGAATTTAAATATCTACAATATTGTTTCAGTGGAATAACTTCATATCCATTTTTTTAAAAAACCTGTTCTATAATAGTATGAACATGTGGAAATAAGCTTACACTATAAATTCATGTTTTTCTCTTTCAGCTCAGAGACATTAATCATCTGCTGTGTTTATGGAATTCTCTTGCACTGGCATGAAGTCTGTCAGCTAACCAGAAATTGCATACACCTGATATGCCACTTTCTTCTGCAATCCAGAACATGGTGTATGCTGAGATACTTTAAAAAAAAGAACTGTACCCAATTTCCAGGAAATCTGTATACGTTGTACATTTAATTTCAAATCTAAAATGTTGATATTTTGTAAACTATTTTTGCAATAAACAAAGGCATGAGCCAAGGAGCCTATTCAACATGTAAGGAACCACTTGAAGTACCAGAATGAAGAATCACAAAGTGTAATATTACTCTTCAAATGCAACTTGTCCGGATGGGCGCCAGTAACTGATTGAGACACCTGAAAAGTTGGCTGTAAAGTTCTGAACATTTGCTTTTGTTCTCAGTGTGTTACATTTTACATCTTAACAAACATTAGTCTTTAGTGCAAGTGTTAGCAGAGCTGTAATCCTTTACTGGAAGCATGTCCCAATTCAACTGTGTTATTAAGTGCTGACAGATGTATTATGAGACTTAAGGTTTTCCATAAAGCAGCAAGGGACTAAAATAACTCTACCTGAATGTGGCAAAGACCATGCCTTTTGGAAATAGTTTGGTGGTTAGAATAGAGGCTGCATCAGAAAGTACAGATTTTCTATCTGTTTCTGTTCACCCAGCAGTATCTGCCACAAACAGGTACTGTTAAGATGGAATAGTAATTGGTATCCAAAGTCATGACATTGCTTTTTATAGTACAGTGATGTATTGCACATTACGTTAGTCATAACTAACATGTTCCACTGAGACTTCCTTGGCATTTTAAAGATTATCTGGTTAACACAGGAAAGTTTCATATCCCAGGAAGCCTCTAAATCTCAGCGGGACTTGAGTTTTTAACAGCAATGTGGTTTCCCATTTCAATGAGAATAAGTTATGCCAAATTTTCACTGGATTACACCAAAAGCCTAAAAGAATTACTTGTTCAGTATTTCTAAACTGCTTCTCATTTTAAAAGTATGCAAACCCTTGTGTCGGCAGGAAAATTCAGCAGTTAGCTTGACAAAGTGATATGGAAAAAATGCACAATATATAGAATGATACAATTAACAGTTTTCATGTCAATACAAGGATGCCTTCTAATATATAGATTTCAATCTTTAGGATATTAAAATACATTAAGATAATTTTTTTCTAAAATTATGTACTTCAGCAAATACAGTAAGTGTTCAATTCATATTTTCCAAGTTGCAATCATAACTTTTCCTCTTTATTTTATTTAGTAACAGATTTATATTTTAAATAGCATTTGAAACAAGGGAAATATGTTTATTACAATACAAGTCTGTATTAAAAGATTTAATAATTATCTGTGAAAACATTTTAAAAAGTATTTATAAAGATACCAGAGCACCTACTTTTAAAAAGCCCTGCATAATAATGATTAATGGTAGTTTCAATTGTGCCCACTTTCATAAGAAATTTGGTGACTTAAAGGTTCTGCAGTACTCTTTTCACTGATGTTAAAGCAAAAGAAATGGTGTTGGTTTTTTTTTTTACAATTTTTCATTCAAAAAAGGTTATTTGAAACCAGTTTGGAGAAGGATAAAAAGG
>JANHFQ010007091.1:412942-424615 GCA_032468035.1 Aparallactus werneri | reverse complement strand
CGCGCCGCTGCATTTTGCACCAGCTGAAGCCTCCGGATGGAGCCCAAGGGCAGCCCCATATAGAGCGCATTACAGTATAGTAGAAGGTGCCTTGAGAATGAGATTTCCCCATCTCATGACATCGGTATTTAGGGGCATTTAGAGAAGTATGAACAAGTATGCTTGATCTGGTTATTGAATTAAGCCATTTTTTTCTGGATATGTACAATATTGTAGCGTCAATTAAGAGTCATGGTGGCGCAGTGGTTAGAATGCAGTATTGCAGGCTAACTCACTGCTCGCTCCAAGAGTTCAATCCTGACCAGCTCAAGGTTGACTCAGCCTTCCAAAGCCAGTAAATGAGGATCCAGATTGTTGGGGGCAATATGCTGACTCTGTAAGAGGGCTGTAAAGCACTGTGAAGTGGTATGTAAGTCTAAGTGCTTTTGCTATCAATTAACCAAACCAAAAGCTGAATTCACTAAACACCAAAACCAAGCTACCTAACCAAGTTTTGCTATCATGTAAATGCGGCAGTTTAGTTCTTTGCATGTTATATAAGATGACCAACTTAGTCATCTAAACTTAAGTAAACTTTTCCAACTTGTATTTCCTCCTACTTGCCCATTCTGAGAAATAGCTCCTACATTAGTGTTCTTAGCATTGCTATGCCATATAACTGCACTAATATAGATGTAGTGCAGGGCTGTCAAACTCACGGCCTGCGGGCCGGATGTGTCATGCGCTGGCCCTGCCTCGCCCAGTTTAGCGATGGGGAAGTCACAATTCGTCACGTGACAAAGCTATGACAACACGAATTTGACACCCCTGATGTAGTATATTTTGGTCAAGTGTATAAGGTTGAACTTTTACCTGGTAATTGACAATGCTTCTCCCAATACTCCTTTTAAAAAAACAACTAATGTTTGTTCCCTTCCTTATTGCAGATGCCATATTGGAAGACATTTCTTCTCCAATGGATAATTTGGCAGCTGAAATCATGCCAGCAGAATTAAAGTAAAGTACCGGGGGGTTATTATGTAAAATATGATTATTTAGTGCATCCTGATATCTTTGGATAGTGATAGTTTTAATAATTATTATCAATAAGGATAATACTAACATAAACTTTACCAAAGTGGGGAGCTTTCCTTTGAAATAAGAGCAAATGCCTCCAGATCCTAGTGAGGATTAGAGGTTTAACATTATTAATTCATTATAATTGGCTTTTTCCATCAGCCAAAGAGGTACATTACTATTGCTAGAACATCCACCCTGGGAAGTATGCCAGATGGATTGATTTTATTCTTCCTGGTGCAGTGAATGAGGAGCAAATGCTCTCTGGCTTGCTTTCCAACCTAGTACAAGTAGTCCTTGTCTAGCGACCGCCTTTGAAACCAGCAACTTTTTTTGTTAAGTGAAGCAGTCACTAAGCGAAATCCCAACTATGCTTACGTTCCTGCTTCAGCTTTCCTTTACAGACCTGCGAAGGTTGCAAATGCAAGTATTGGTTGTAAAATTACTTTTTCACCATAGCTGTAAATGACCCCTAAACAAGGCAGTCACTAAGTGAAGACTATGGTACCTGTTGATCCCATGGATGTCATTAATTCTTTGGTCATCAGTTATGGCCATCTGTCACATTGAATTTTTGCTAATTCCTCATGCATTGAAATGCATTTTAGAAGCAATACAGATAATCCTCGATTTACGACCACAATTGAGCCCAGCGTTTCTGTTGTTAAGTGAAACATTTGTTAAGTGAGTTTTGCCCCATTTTACCACTTTTCTTGCCTCAGTTGTTAAGTGAATCACTGCAGTTGATAAGTTAGTAAACCGGTTGTTAAAAGGAATCTGGCTTCCCCATTGACTTTGCTTGTCAGAAGGTTGCAAAAGGGGATCACATGACCCTGGGACACTGCAACCATCATAAATATGAGCCAGTTGCCAAACATCTGAATTTTGATTATATGATCATGGGGATGCTGCAAAGGTCACAACTGTGAAAAATGATCGTAAGTCACTGTTTTCAGTGCTCTTGTAACTTTGAATGATCACTAAATGAACAGCTGTAAATTGAGGATTATCTGTAATCTATTTTGTTTTCTGCTGTCATCGGGTCATGAAGAATTGAAAGCAGGTGAAGCCCTGAAAGCAATAATCCGGAATAAGAGGGTTGCATAAGGAGTGTACTGAAACATAATTTTTCCCCCAAGGGCCAGAATTTCACATAAATCTGGTCTTCCTTCTTCAGTAATCCTGAAATTGGGTTTTTTTATCCCCAGGGAGACCATTGTACGGCTACAGCACGAGAATAAGATGTTATGTGCTCAGGAGGTATCATACCGGCAACAACAGGCTGAATTGCAAGGACTCCTGGAAGAATCAAACCGCAGTAAAAACCAGTTAGAGGCACAGCAAAGGTACGCAGGAGAGCTGGAAAGTTTCTCATTTCCTGCAAGGAAATCTAATTTTTCTTATTTAATCCTGGATAGAGATTGAAGAAATTTTCACACTTGATTATTGGAAGAGAAGCCATCCCTACCATGTAGGGCAGGGGTGTCAAACTCGTGACGTCATGTGACGTACCGCAACTTTTTCCTCCCTTCGCTAAACCAGGCGTGGACGTAGCAAGCGCATGACGCATCCAGCCTGTGGCCCACGAGTTTGACAGCCCTGATGTAGGGGCTTCCATTGGGTATGTAAAGGTTCTCAAATTGGCAGTTTTAACATAGTGCCTGATGTTACTTTGTCCTGGTTAGTGTTTTGAAGCTCACTGATATTGGCCTATTGTTTCAATCCTGGGAAGCAATATTTTAGCTTTTATATTTAAATAAGAGGTGAGGGTCTTGAGCTGAAGCATCCTGTGGTTGATGCAGTATGAAGATAAAGTTAGTGAATTGCCTTATACTTCTTACATTTTTAAATAGCAATGACAATTTTCTCCGTTTGCACTGGAGTCACTCAGAAATGGAAAATAGCCTCGGCTATTTGTTTCTTTCATTCATCCCACTCTCATCCATATACCACAAACTGAAAAATAATAATAAGCTGGGAATTACAGAGCATTATAAGGCTTTATAATTTAAGATTTCAAAAGATTTCTTCGAAGCAGTGGAGCAGTGCTTTTGTAATTTAAGAATATGAATGTTTATGATTCCAGACTAGGCTGTAGAGAAACTATAGTCCCGAGTTGCACAGGGGCTGCTTTGGTAGTTTTCTGCAGCTGGGAGAGGACTTAATAAGATCTTAGCAGTTTCAGAAACAGCCATGTATCATGGACTATTTTATGGTAGTAAATTCTTCTGGGATGAAAAGGGGCTCAGGCAATCTAGTTGCACAAAACTGCCATTTTGAGGGTTGGGAATTGAATGGCGTTTAAGTTCAAGTTTAACATTTAACCAGATATAGGAACATTTGGGGTTCAATCATCTTCCCATGATTTGTTTGGTTTTGGCCTACTATGTTGTACAAAGCAATTTGTTCAATATGGTATGATTAAGTGACCCATGGCTTTGCATAATGTGTGAAGATTTCATTTGAATTTGATAAAAGTTATCTTGCCTTTGGAAATGCAGTCATAGTTAGAAATAAGGCCAGAAAGAAGGCTTCTTTCTGGAAAAGTGAGCACAGAACCAAAAATGTAAAATGCAAAAGAAGATGGCTTTGAACAATCTGCTTTTACATTATTGGGCTTTCTCAGCGTGATATCTTGATTTCTCTGTCTAGGCTGAGCCAGCAACAGATCTCTGAGCTTAAGGCGCAAGTGGACGAGCTCCAGCGTACCCTCCAAGAACAAGGAAGCAAAGCAGAAGATGTGAGTTCCTCTGAAAATGGGCTTAGAACATCTTAAGTGGGCCTTGCAGAAGCTGTTCAAGAAAAGTTTCATAGAAGCTGATATCCCATCCACACTCTGCTTCAGTGCTGAATTCCTTACCAAAATAGTAGTAACGGGATTGGCATCATCCACCTACCAGCTGTGTGGAGTTGTTTTAAAAAGAAGTGTGTCCCATAATCCACCATCTAATTCTGGGTTGAATTTTGAATATAAATTTGGAGCAACTGTATACTTCCTGTTTATCTCTGCCAGTTGCTTCAAATCTAAATCTTAAAATTGTGGGTGTTTTCCATGTGTTTTTTTAAAATGGATGGCATAATGTTTTTTCTCCTAATTACATATTGCCACGATAAGCGACATATACAAGGCTGACTTATAAAATGTTAATGTTATTTAAACTATGGTTTGAAGTGGCCATGTTGGACAAAGAGTGCTATTTAGCTAGAATGATACGTGCCTGGATCTTGTGTTGATATTTATTTATTTATTTATTTATTTCTTCGATTTATACCCCGCCCCTCTCCTGGGACTCGGGGCGGCTTACAGGGTTATTTAAAAATACAACAATATACAATTAAAATTATATCCTTGATGTCCTTTCCCCATGTCTTGTCTTGAAATCCAGCATGATCCCTTAGGCCAGGGGTGTCAAACTCATGTCGTCATGGTGTTGTCACATGATGTATCGGGACTTTCCCCTTCACTAAACCAGGTGTGGGCCTGGCCAGTGCATGACATCTGGCCCACAGGCCGGGAGTTTGACAGCCCTGCCTTAGGCAGATCTGTATTTTTCTCCTGGGTCTCCACATACCCAAACCACTTTGCTAACAGCCCTCTCTTTCTCCCCTCTGACTTGCTGGCTGTCCTGCCTAGGCCATTGTAAGTACTTGCATATTCTCTGCTCCCACAATCTGTGCTTCATTCCTAAAACACACTGTTATTTTTCTTCTGCCAAAGGGTTGGGGGGTTTTTTGGGTGCTTTAACAAGGGGTAGTTATTTGGGTTTCCATATCAAGCACGTATACGGTCTGCTTAGTGTTATTAGTGGCTTAAGTTTGGAATGGGATTAGAAAGATGTTTGACTTGTTTGCTCGTTACACTTCTTTGAACTCAGCCTAGTCTTACTACACAATCATGGCATTATGAAGATGAAAGAAGACTCCAATAAGGGCTACCTTGGGCTTCCAAAAGAAAGACAAAATCTAAATGTACTGATCAATAAATATAAATTAATTGCTCCAGTTTACACACTGATAATCTAAAAGGTACCAATATATTACTATATGTATTATAAGATATCTCTGAAGAGTTGCAACTTCCCTTACCCAGTCGGTAACTGTTTCAGATACATACAGGATTCTCTGTTGAACAATAGACCATATTCACTCACTTCCATTACAAATTATGTCTGTTGGCTTTTGTACTGCCCTTTAGAGGATCTGGTGTCTGGTACTGAATGGAACTCTTCAGCTGTGTCTTCAGTAACATAATTGAATTCAGGAGCATCCCATCCTATCTTTTTTAGTTTGGATCACAAATCTGTACTTACACCTAGTTTCGCCAACATCCAGTCAAACTAAAGCTTTCAAAGGCAGTGAATATATACAACAGGCTTCCAGGACTTTATGTGCTGAATGCTATGAAAGTATACAGATTTTAACATCTGGAGTAGAGCATTACTCCTTCTAATCATGGGCAATGGGAAAATGATAAATTGTTCCAGTCTGGCTTTCTCAGCATGAACACAAATCTGAACACTCACTTCCTTTTTTTCTTTTTAGTCTTCCCTATTGAAGAAGAAACTGGAAGAGCACCTGTAAGTGATTCTATTCAGTGTTGCAAGGTGGGGTTGGGAAAAGAATTCTATGTGAAGCTTAAGAGACTTGCTGTAGTACCTAGAAGGACTGTATTTGTCAGCCCATTAAAGCCTCTAGCAAGACTGTTTGAGTCATATTAGTTGTAATACATTTCCAAACCAGAGTCTTTGATCGGCTATTCTCAAAACAGTTGTATAACAAATTCCCATTTGTTTCATCTTCTAACCAGAGAAAAATTGCATGAGGCTCATGCAGAACTTCAGAAGAAGAAGGAATGCATTGATGAGCTGGAACCCAAAGTAGACAGCAACAGTAAGTGATTGAAACTTGGTCCTGTTGTTTTAGATGCCTAACAGATTGGCTTAATCTTTAAGAGATGCTCTGTAACCAGGATGAAATTCTCAGATGAGATACCCAGGGACTCTGAAATTCCTGAGATTTAGAACAAAATTTCTTTCTTCCCTACCTCACCACAAACGTCGAAACTGGAAACTATAGATAATCATGTCTCTTCCTTTTTCCAACAGCTGCCAGGAAAATTGATGAACTTCAGCAGACATTGAAGAAGAAGGATGAAGATATGAGAGCTATGGAGGAACGGTATAAACGCTACATGGATAAAGCCTGCACAGTAAGCAAGGTCTTTGTACTTGCACTGCTACATATGAACACAATAAACACCGTGTTTATTAAATCTCATGGACTTGCTGGCTTCATCTCTATTGCCAAAGCAAGATATATTTCAGTCAAGATTTGTTGAAGTCATAAGAGGCTGTCT
This sequence comes from Aparallactus werneri, assembly GCA_032468035.1. NCBI lineage: Eukaryota > Metazoa > Chordata > Lepidosauria > Squamata > Lamprophiidae > Aparallactus > Aparallactus werneri. Next base: position 418,203 of record JANHFQ010007091.1, on the reverse strand, counting down.
TTTAGTTAAGCAAAGTAGTTATGAATTGTCTGACTAATTCTTGGTTTGTTTATCTCCTGTTTTGTTTGACATTATCTTAGTGGTATCTCCAATGTCCTAAGAGGAGTAAACCACCATTTACTCTGTAGGGTTTTTTGAAGGCACTTGAGAATTTTTAATCTCTTTCACCCATGCGCATTTTTCTGAGGAGGAAATGAGATTTCTCCATTTGTGTTGTACTAATTAAAAAGTTAGGGAGAATTATATGATTGCTAGGGATAGTAAGAAAAAGTAAGAAAATGCAGCAGAGTGCTCTATTTTTGGGCTGCTCTGATCTTGCACATCCGTGATTTTAAAAAAGCTTGGAAAAGTACAGCAAGATTCTAAGTCAAACAAAAAAAAACCATATTAATCATGATTTAGCACATATATGTGAACCAGGCCGATAACTTTGTGAATATGCTGATTGGTGATGAGGATGATTCAAATCAAGAATATTGTTTCTGAGCTTTTCTAGTATCTAGTATTCCACATTCTCAGAGGCTTAGTTATGATGGCAGCAGCTTCACTTCTTCCACAGGTCATCAAGAAGCTAGACCCCAAGCAACAGCCTCACGTAGTTCCCTTGGAGATTCAGGCATTGAAGAACCAGTTGCAAGAAAAAGATAAGAAAATAAGCCACCTAGAGGTGAGGTCCTCTTCCTTTGTTAAGGACAGGGTAAGCAACTTTTCCTTGGCTGGGGCCCCATTTAAATATTTTTGGAAGGGTGGTGTGATGGATGATATAAAATAAGTGGGTCCAAGGCTTGCTGGGATTGTTTCCTAGATTTAAGAGAAAGTTAGGGAGAATCCTTGAATTTTTTCAAGCTACATCATACTTACTGATATGTACTCCAGTGATGTGAAGTAGTTCATACTACTTTTTACTGATTTTTTCTTCAAATTGGAAGCCGGCTATATAACTAGTTTTCTGGAAATGTGGTAAATGGTGGCCTCAGATATCACAAAGGAAGGACTTGAGGGTTCATGCCTTCTGGTCTCAGGTTGCTGGCCCTGGTTAAGGACAATAATTGCAGCCTTCCTTATGCGTTGACTAGATTCATATTTTGCACTAAATGTTAATATTTTTTCAGGCTGAATAAATCATGATTTACTGAGTACACCAATCTCATGTTTCATATTGCATGGAAAGAGTGTCTTGTTCAGAGAACTACATCAGGTTGCATATTTAAATTACCTGAATATTTTAGAAATTGTGTGGTTTCTTTTTCCTGGCTTCCTGAGGTAATTTATAGTAATAATTATCCATACACTTTGTAGTCGTGGACAGTATAACACTTGAACTTTCCATACATGAAGTTGTTTTGTCCATCCCATTTGACTCCCTCTGGGCATGTGTATAGCACACAGTGACTCCTTTCTGCCCTGTTAACTTCCGAGTCTCCCTTCCCTGAAGCAGTGAGCCTGATGTGACTATAGAAACTAGCAAAGGTCTATTGCAGACGCCTTACCAGGCTGTTAATTCTTTCAAATCTGTGTGTCTCTCTGTCTTCTTTACAGTTTATGAAACTGCTTTTTCTTGCAAGCTGCTTCTTCTTTAATTGGCAGATTAGGAATCTGCAACAAAACTGAAGAAATGCGTTTTCTGTCTCACCTGTTGTTGTTTTTAAAGATCTTTTTATTTATTTTTTATTTTACAAAACAATTCATTGTCCCATAAACACTGTGTCATCTGGGTACAAATATTCTATGTATCAACTATACAGAGTTATACTTGACAATAATTCTATGTTCTTTAGATCTTAATTAATATAATATATATAGTATACTTAATTTTATAACAATTCTTAACTTGATTAACTCTATATTGTTTTATTTATATTTTATTCATAATACATTAATCATCTTTTCAATCTAACATACCATATATACTCAAGTATAAGTCTAGTTTTTCAGGTCCCAAAATGAGCTGAAAAAGTCACCCTCGACTTATACTCGGGTCAACTGATTTTTGGGGACCTAAGGTGATGCCCGTGCAGCGTGTGCCTTAGGCCCCAAAAATTTCTGTTTGCAGCAGCACAGCTGTTTGCTGGGAGGGCCCAGCAAAAAAATTTTAAAAAATTAAAAATGCAAGTATTAAAAATGGCCAACCGTAAGTAAAACAGCTGATTTTCGGGGCTAAATTGATGTCTCGACTTATACACGAGTCACTAACTTTTCCCAGTTTTCATGGGTGAAATTAGGTACCTCGACTTATTCGGATCGACTTATACTCAAGTATATACGGTACATGTTTTTTCTATAACCAACAATTAAATAATTCCCATATCTTGTAGTATTCTGTGTGCTCCTTCTCTTTGATTGGCAATGTTAACCTATATATTCTAATACTTTCCTAATCACGCTCTCTTCAGTAGGGATCTCTTCACTTTTCCAGTTTTGTGCAAATACAATTCTAGCTGCTGTTAATACATGAATTATCAAATATACATTCTCTTTACTATAAATTTCAGGTAAAATCCCCAACAGAAATATTTCAGGCTTTAAATCAATATGCTGTTTTATCATCTTTTCCAACCATGTATGTATTTTTGTCCACAAGTTTTTCCCTCTGGAATGTCCACCACATATGGTAGTATGAGTCCAGTGTCTGGTGGCATTTCCAGCATTTAGCTGATTTATCTTTAAACATCCTTGCCAAACTTGCCAGTACCAAATGCCATCTATATTCTAAAGCCATTGCTATCAATAGGACTAGATTGATTATGTGCTTTTTTTCCTGAAAAAGCTTGCTACCCTAGCTGAATCTTTGCGTACAATTTTTGAACTATCATTTCAAACTAGTTCCCTGCCTGATCTATGGTCAGCAGCTATAGTTATTCCAATTTTTAAAAAGGCTGACCATAGTTCAGTTGAAAATTATAGACCAATTTCTTTATGTTGTGTTACATGCAAAGTTATGGAATCAATTATAAACCAATCAATTGTTCACCACTTAGAGACAAATAATTAGCTATCTGACAAGCAGTTTAGCTTTAGGAAAAACTTGTCCTCTAATTTACAACTTTTGCACTGTAAAAACATTTGCACTACATATCTTGATGATCCTGGTAAAGCTGTTGATGCAATTTACATAGATTTTTGTAAGGCTTTTGATACAGTAGTACATGATAATCTGCTGTTGAAATTTAAACTCTTACAGCATTTCTGGACCTTTGTACAAGTGGACTGCTGCTTTCCTGTAATACATTGCAGAAAGTCAAAATAGGGAACTCACTGTTTAACCCTGCATCAATTAATAGTGGTGTTCCACAACAGTGGTGTTTTAGATCCCACACTTTTTTTGCTCTATGTCAGTGGTGTCAAACCTATGGAACACATGCCGGAGATGGCACGCAGAGTCATCCTTCCCAGCACGCATGAGGGCTTCAAGTGTGTCCACCCACCCACCCATTCACTATGGTGATCTGTCTTATCTTGGTCAGAAGCACAGCTGATCAGTGCGTGCATGCATAGATCAGCTGTGTTGCATGTGTATGTGTGGGGGCAGGGGAGCATGAGGGGTCATGTGTGCATACGCAGGGGGTCAGGTATGCATGCATGGTGGGTGGGGGAGTGTGGGGGTCAGGGGCCCTGCATGAGGTCATATGTGAATGCACAGAGGGTGCAGGGGCACATGGCCATGTGCGCACATGCATGCACGCGCACTTTCAGCATGCAATGTCTGAAAGGTTCAACACCACTGCTCTATATCAATGATTTATGTGATCAATTTTAAAGCAATTGCGTTCTTTTTGCCGATGATGTAAAATTATTCATTCTATAGATAATTCTGTTGTTGGGCAAAGTGATCTCGACTATGCATCTGAATGGACATCTATTTGGCAACTTCAAATTTCAATTAATAAATGCTCTGTCTTACATATTGGTAAACATAATAAGAATGTCAAGTATAAGCTAGGTGGCATTGATCTAGCAGATGACCCTCACTTTGTTAAGGATCTCTGACGATTTATGCTCCAAAGCTCACTGTAACAGCATTAATTTTAATGCTCTTAAAAAAGCATTAAGAGTTGTAAACTTAAGTTTGTTAATTAAAGCTTATAAAACTTATGCTAGACCAATTTTAGAATATTATTCAACTCTTTGGAATTCCCATCATATATTTGACATCAGTACAATGAGCAGGTTCAGAAATACTTCATGAGAAAAGTCTTGCACTCTTCTGTACATAATTCCTTATGCTACTAGGCTCAAAATTCTCAGTTTGGATAACTTAGAACTGCATCACTTGCAGTCAGACCTAGGTATTGCATACAAAATTATATGTAGTAATGTTTTACCTGCAAATGACTTTTTCTGTTTTTATCGCAATAATATGTGCGCAAACAACCGATTTAAACTCAATGTAAATTGTTCTAAACTTGACTGTAAAAATATGATTTCTGTAATAGAGTTGTTAAAGTCTGGAATGCCCTACCTGATTCAGTTGTTTCAGCTACAAATTTTCACAGTTTCAGTCACAAATTGACTTCCATGGACCTTACTTCATACTCTGGTCAGTAGAGGGGTTGTGTATAAGTGCACTAATGTGCCTATCGTCCCTATCATATTTTTATTCTCTTATTTTTGTTCTCATTTTGTTTGACAAATTCCAATAAACAAATAAAAAATAAACTAAAGGAAAAAAGAAACAAGCTTGTCTTTTAGAAATTCTGAACAAAATCAGATGAGCCTAATCATAGAGAGGTACCAGAATGTCCATAGCTAGTCCTGTATGGACTAAAAAGAAAGCTTAATGAAACATACCATATATACTCGAGTATAAGTTGAGGTACCTAATTTCACCCATGAAAACTGGGGAAAGTTAGTGACTCATGTATAAATTGGGGCATCAATTTAGCCCTGAAAATCAGCTGTTTTAGTTACGGTTGGCCATTTTGAATATTTTATTTTTTTTATTTTTTTTGCTGGGCCCTTTTAGCAAATAGCAAACAGCTATGCTGCTGCAAACAGAGTGAATAAAGATAGTTATAGACTGCAGGTGGATTGGAGAGCCCAGCAAAAAAAAAAAAATCAAAAAATAAATTCAATTTTTTTCCAAAATGGCCTACCATAACTTAAACAGGTGATTTTGGGGGCCTAAGGTGATGCCCATGCAGTGCATGCCAAACACGTTGCGTGGGCATCAGTTTAGCTCCAATAATTAGAAATTTAAAAAATGAAAAAAATTTTAAGAAAAAAATTTTTTTTAAATTTTTGAGCCCTCCCATGCCATAGCT
>JANHFQ010007091.1:278217-290762 GCA_032468035.1 Aparallactus werneri | reverse complement strand
TTCTACTTGCATTTTTACATGCTTTCAAACTGCTAGGTTGGCAGAAGCTGGGACAAGTAACGGGAGCTCACTCCGTAGTGCTCAGGATTCAAACCACCGAAAAGCCAACCTTTCTGATCGACAAGCTAAGCGTCTTAGCCACTGAGTCACCACGTCCCTTATGTAATAGGAACCCCCCCCCAATTCATTAGGAGTGGTGAGACTGGGAGGAGCTGGCAATAGAATTCCTAAAAGAAGCTCTGCTTTCTCTCCTACTTGCAGTTATCTTGATAATTAAATGGCAAACCTCAATGTGGAGAAAGAATTTGTATGTGATTATAGTTGAGCAAGCCTCCAATTTTATAAGATTTATCTTGTGCAGGTGACTGGGCTCTTGTGATGCATCTCTTGGCCCTCTCTCACAGCTGCTTATGCCCCAGTGATGAGCCGCAGGCTTCACTCCAATGCAGTCCTATCCCTTGCAGCTGACGAACACTTCATTATCTCTGGCAGTGAGGATCGAACGCTGGTATGTTTTGACAGGCGGACCAATAGTGTGCTTCAAAGGCTTCAGGTGAGCTACTCAGCTTCAATCTCTTTTTCATGATAAAACTAGCCAACAGTTATATAGGAAAAAAAACACCCAAGAAAAATTGAATCCTTAACTATTCCATACAATTGTTCATATTTTCTCTTAGATTGTAAATTGAATAGATCTGATAGAAGTCAGATACATATTAGAGTACAGGAATACAGTAAGAATACAGGAAGTTAGATAAGAATAAGGTGGTGTAAAGGGACAGAACTAGATTATATTAGTAAGATAATAGATAATGCAAAGCTAATAATACAAGGAAGTAGAAGATGAGATTAAGTAGGAGATGGAATGGATTTCCAATAAGCACCATGGTAAAGCTAGACATCCTTGCTGAAGGGGAATAGTGTTTATGGTGATTGAATGTTGGCTGCTGACAAGCAAATTCTCCCTGGAGAAAGAAAAGATTGTGTGATTGCCATTCACACTCTGGAATGCCAGTCCACATAAGTAGATTACAAGAACTGAGGTTTGACAATTGGCTTATGAATCAAATGGCTAGGAGTTCAGTGATATAATCTAAGCTCAATAGTTGTAACACAGCCTGTTATGTACAAAATGCTCTACCGAGCCTTATTTCTTAATCATCTTTGGAATTATTGTATACTGTTTGGAAACATTAACAGCAGATTTTTATGGTATTCACTGTGTGAATCTCCTCCTCCTTGAGGAAAAAAGTTTTAAATGTGATTTTAAGGACTTGGAGAAAATACTGATTTTTTTGAATAAGGAGCAAAAGGGTATTGATTTTGGAATATTAAAAAAGCAGAGATATTTGGAATAAAAATTTAAAGCTAATTATAAAAATCTTTTTTTGCTTGGGTTCATTGGGGGAAAACGATATAATGGGACTTTGAAGATTGGACACTAGAGGGAACTAAAAGAAAATAAGTATTACATCTAAAGAAGTATATTTAAATTTGACCTGTTAACAAAAAATGAAACATAATAATTTAACTGTATATTTTGAAGGACATTTTGAACAATAGACATAGAAATTGTGTCTTAATTTTAAGAATGTTTGTTATCATAGATTATATCTATGTCACAGAAGAACAAGAAGCTATACCTGATGTCACAGAAGAAGAACAAGATATACCGAATAAGACTGAAACTGATTTGATTGTGGATTTAAATATGAAAAGTTACAAGAACAACATGGAACAAGATAATACAGTGGACATAAAAATGAAATTGATTAACGTCTTAATATTTAAAAGGGATACAAATATTGAATCAGAAGAGTGATTTGGATAATATTTTCATACTGGATGTACAAAAGAGATCTTTTAAAGGCTTGAAGGACTTTCTGAGATGGGATAAAAATAATGAAAAAATAAATCCAATTCTAGGACATTATTTGAAGGGAACCGAAAACTAAGATTGTTAAAGTATGGGGAAGGAATCTATAGTTGGTTTATTTGATCAAGGTTAAAGTAGGTATTTATTGCTGGTAACACTTAATGGACTTTTGCTGATAAGAATTAAATTATGAGGATGATAAAATATAGGAGTTAAATAATAAGACATAGAATAGAAATAAATGTATCACATATATTTTAATAACAATAAGGAATAGTGAAATTTAATATTTACCTGAGACAAAATGTATATAAGACCTTTTATATAAGACCTTACTATATATTTATATATAGTAAGACAGACCTTACTTTTGTATATAAGTTTTATAATAAACATACTGACCATGGGAATTGTGATATTTCATACTTATGTCTGGTGTCATGTAGAACTGAGCCTATGGCAGTGATATTTATCTTTTCCCACAGCTGGACACATACCTATTTTCCATGTCATACCATGGTTCTCAACTATGGGCTGGAGACAATCATGGAATGCTGTATGTCTTTGAGAATAATGGAGGGCATTTCCAGCACATTCGGGTATGGTACTGATGATAGATCATGGAGGGATAGAGAAATATGGTTCTTCTCTAATTTCCACACATAAAACAATTCTCTTTCATTTGACGTCTCACTGCCTTTTCTTTTGTCAGTATTTTGATGTAGGTCATCGCTCTCAGATCACTGGAATCCAACACTCACTGGGTGCACTGTATACAACTTCCACTGACAAGACGCTCCGTGTAAGAATTGTGGTGGTATCTAAGTACTTTATTAGGAATGAACAGTTAATTTACCAATAGCAAAATCACTTAGACTTTGATACCCACTTTATAGTACTTTACAGAAATCTCTGAGTGGTTTACAATGTCAGTATATTGCCCCCAACAATCTGGGTCCTGATTTTATTAACCTCAGAAGGATGGAAGGCTGAGTCAACCTTGAGCTGGTCAGGATTGAATTCCTGGCAGTGGAATGCAGAATTAGCCTGCAATACTGCATTCTAACCACAGTTCCACCACAGCTCATAGATTTCCAATCTATGTCTGTTTCATATGGGTTCATCAAAAAGTAAATTCTCTTCTATTTCTGCATTGATTTATTTTTCAATCTGCACAAGAAGTTGCATGAATTATATTTTAAAATGTCTGTTTTCTTACAAAATATGCATTTCCAAACAATTAATCCTTAACATGCTTTATATATTTGGTGGGTGCTCTCTTTGGACTGAAAAATCAAATCAATTCTAAAGAATAACGGAATTATTTGTGGCCTGGAAAAGTAGTTCTGGTAGTGTTGTCACTGAGGAACAAAACAAAACAGAACAAAAAAATAATCACATCACCGTAGATTCGATCAGTGGAAACAAAATTCTGTCATTTTTAAATATTTGACTGAAAAATAAAGCAGGAACGAGACCTTGGCTGCCATAAAGTTTTAGCTATAAACCAAAACATTGGATTATTTCTGCAGCTTTCGGGTAACTTCAGATAAAGATGATGAAATATGGTGAAGGCCATCTCAGGGTTTTTTCACATATTGTTTCCATATCACTGTGTACAGATAAGCTCCTTCACTGGCTTTATCAAATTCATAGACCATTATTTTGGAGAGTTGCTTATACCAACATTTTTGCATTGGCACAAATGTTTTTGAACTCTAGACTTTACATATAGCAAAGTAAAATAAGGAGTTTTTTTTCAATTTGTTACATACCGGTACTTGTATCATTTTTAGACTTAAACCTCTTGGATTTTTCTTTCAGATCCATGTTCCTACAGATCCACCAAAGGTCATCTGCTCACAGACCCACAGCTATGTACTAAATGGGGTAAGGACAACAGAATGGAGATGCTGGTACTGTAGATATTATTCTAGGAAAGGGGTGCTGCAGCTATGAGAGGGAGGGATCCATGTACTGTTGTCATCACTGTTTTGGGTCAAATGGAATTTTATTGTGGGGTTATTATAGTTAGCTCTGCTTATCATCAATTTTTTTTGCAGGTCTGTGCTGAAGGAAATATGGCAGTAGCTGCCTCAGGTGGTTTATCCTTGGAGGTTTGGAAACTCAATATTTGATGATAAGCCACATAGCAATTCATGCTCTCAAGTTCAGGATCATCAAGTACAGTGTACTGGATTATTTCCTTGTAGGTTCCAGACTCCTGGTGTCTGCTGAATTGTTGTTGTTGAATATGTTTTTGGGGCTGAATAATCAAATGTTGAAACCTAAGCCCAGCCTTGTCCCAGTAAGGGTAATACAGAGTAAAAATAAAGGTATGGAGGCTATCTGATTCACACTTGAACCTTAACCTAGCCCTTTCTTGCTGGCCATCTCTCTCATTCACCTTATGTGGCTGAAACACATATTTGTGTGTACTCTTTCCATCATCTGGCCCCTTTGAAGTCTGTTCCATTCAACATGTAGGAGCAGTATCTTCTCTATGGCTTGATGGCCAAAAACATATTGGCTTACCAGATAAATAAGCACATGTCTTAAGCATGAAAGGGTGAATTATGGGCAGAGGGGAGGGTGATGATTAGAGACTAACCAGCAAATAGGGCCTGGTGAATGTTTACATTTAATTAAAATATTCTGCCATAACGGCAGATCAAGAGTTATGTTACCTTTTTCCTCCCTTGTGGTAAGCAAAGCATGTCTTAAAGCATGATTTTTAAAGGGATTTGGTTTAGAATTAAGAAATGGAACCCACTAAATAAGATTATATAGCAAACCTTGACTGTACAACCATTTTCTCAATTTTGTCATTATTAAATTATAACAAAAACAAGTTTTGAACAAGATGAACTGTTTCTTCAATGACATATGGTTCATATGGTGCTCAGCCATATGGTTTGGTGGGTTTTGTTTTAATATTATGTATGACCATATCACAGTATTTTATAAAGCATGGTTTGTAGTCTAGCATTACTGAATTAGCCTTGAGGCTTGTTCAGTACATCATGATTAAAGTAAACCAAGCATTAGCTTAATGTGAAAATCCAGAATATAGACTGGAATGCAACACAAAATGTCAATTGTTGTATTATCATTTATGTTTTATTTATTTGTCAGTCCTTTGCCATATTATAAGCAAGAATCTAAGGACTGGTTAAATTTGACTGCATTTGGATATATGTACATAAACTTCCTTTTAAATTATCCAACAAAAGCAAATTAATAAGCTAAAATCCTATCTTATTCTTGTTATCTCTGAGAATTAGAAATGTTACTTACTGTGAGCAGAAATCATTGGAGTAACAAAAATAAAAACAAAATAATATATAATTCCGTAATAAAGCACTTTGGCTTCTTATCAGCATCTTAGACACATCAGTTTCTACTCTTCATCAAAACCCAAAACTTAATTTCCAGTTTGTTGATTTTTTTGAAGCAGGAGTGGATATCGTATTAGAATGTATAGTCAGAAAACAATTCAAAAGTCTTATTCCTTCAATAATATGTATAAGATATGATATGATCTGCATTATTTATAAGGCCAAAGCTGGAGTTATTATTGAGTAAACAGATTGAAAAGCACACTATCTGAATCTCACCATCCATAAGAACCACCTGGAATTGGCATGTGTAATAATAGGCACTTCCCTCCCCTCATATGCATAATATCAGTCTGGAGTCAGGTAGCACAAAAATTGAAGCAAATAATAAAAATAAGATAAAGACCAGACTTTGCTCTAGAAAGTAACCCAGACTTCTTTAATAGTTTGTCTATGACATTTAACCAATTCTTGATTTCTGAGTGAGGAATGGTAAATTATCACATCTCTGAGTGTAGACAATGACTGCAGCAAAGACTGAAGAACTGGCAAGTAGGCGAGTCCCAAGAAACCTCTCTGGATGAGGAGAGGACAGAAAGTCACCCACTTTTCCTCCAAACTGTAGCTCCTTGTCAGGACACTGCAGGACAATGGTTTCCCATCAGTTTGAGAACTGGGAGGCAAAGGGAATCATCACACTCTCAGTTGCCATGTATGAATGAGGACACTGAGTTTGCTAATCTTCTGTTCATTTTTTTGAAATCTCTGATTTAATCATATTAAGAATATTAGAGATCTTCGAAACAAGTTGGAAAAGCCACTTAGTAAGTTTACCTTTTTTTCTTGAACAAAAGAAAAAGTAACTGTAAGCTTAAGAAATAGAAACAAATGGCAAAAGCTAAATAATTTAATTTAAGAAAGATATAAATGCCAAAATCACGTCTGATTTACTTTGACCATGTCATGCATTCAAATTCACTGGAGAAGGCAATGAAGCTAGGAATGGTTGGTGGAACAAGAAGAGCAAGCAACATGCTGTCTTGATAACATTAAATCTGATACAAAGTTGAATATCCAAAAATTGAAAGAAGCTGTGCTTGACAGGATAGCATAGAATTTCTATTTCAAGATTGAAATAAATGTCTAAATAAATACCAATTTTCTGCCCTATCCTTTATGGGCTGAGAAATTCTAGGAGTTGAAGTCCACAGGACTTAAAGTTGTAAAGGTTGGACATTCCCGTTCTAAACTAAAACCACCATTTTAATCTTTACTTCTACTCTGTTGTCTTCATTTCTTCAATGATCTTGGATTCTTCTGAATGCTTTTAGCATGTACATATCAAAATAACTGCCTGGAAATAGCATTTACTGTGTGTGTAAACAGAAGATCTATATCCTCATAATTAATATAGTAATATTAATAATCTGTACATATAAAGCAGAGTGTGTGTGTATGTGCCCTATATGCTTCTCCATGGCTGCACCAATTTCGCCCAAACTTGCCATGCAAATAGCTTGGCCTCCGGAGACAAACACTGTGCGGGTCACACATGGTGTCGAGGGGTCTGAGCCCCTTAAAAAGGCTGCTGAAGTGGCGACCCCCACCAACACTGACAGGCAAGCAAGTGCAATTTTCTCTGGCACTCCACAAGAGAGCAGCATCAGGCCTCACCGCCGGTCTCAGAAGGCAGCGGGGGAGAAGTGACAGGTCCCACTATACGAGGAGGCAGCGATGGGGCCGGACGAAATAGCGGCGACTGAGGAGGCAGCGGGGGAGGAGCGACAGGCCCCACTATACCTGGGTGAAGCTAGGTAATAAGCTACGGTAGTTAACTATACTTTTCTTGCTCTTGATTACTTCATCTGTCTGGCATTAAATGAAGAGTCAAGTTAAAGGACCTGAATTAGGTGTGGTTTTCTACTCTCTACAAAATCTTATTGATATCCGTTTTCATGTTACGGGTGTCAATGGGTATCATCTGGAAGGACTGAATTCAGTCCTTCCAAATGATATTGATCGCTAGTTATATCACTGTTCTGTTCCATTTTCTAGACATGAGAAATTGAATGCATTGATTTCACCTAATTTCTTTGCTTAATCTGACTACTCCGAGACACCAAAACTAACTGCACAGAAGTTCTGCCACCAAGGCTATGCAGTGGAGGGAATAATTTCAAAATAATTGAATGCTTGGTGTCCCTGCCACACCTACTACCAGTACTATCTTGTATTCCAACTAATCCTTTGTGTATCATGCACTAACTCAGCAACAGAGAGTTTGTTTCCAAACCTGTAAAGTCAGTTTAAACAATATGGGAGAACACATGATCCCACAGGATATGATGCAATGACTAAATTGCTCAGTTGAGAAAATATGATTTCATGCTATCCCTCTGTTCAGCTGTCTACTAGGATTCACAACCAATCTGTGGCATTAACTGTAGACTTTAAGTAGAATATGAGCAACCCAGACATGGTTCCTTACATAACTATGAAGCTTATTTAAGTAAGTAACTGTTTAAAAAAAATTTAGAGTTGGAAAAGATTTCATATAAAAAAATTTCAAGAGAACAGCTTTAGAGGGCATTTAATATGTTCTACACAGTAATCTGATTTTTATGAGAGCCAGTTTGGTGTGGTGATTAAAATACCTGTCTAGAGCCCAAGAGAGTATGGGTTCTAGTCCTGCCTTAGACACAAAGACAGCTGAGTGACCTTGGGCTAGTTACTTCCATTCAGGCCTAGGAAAGAAATAGTGGCAAACCTTGCCAAGAAAATGCAGAGATTTCTCCAGGCAGTCTCTAGGTCTTGGACATGACTGAACAGAAGAAAAAAAATTTATTTATGAAAGAAGACAACTACAAAGTAGAGTTTTCTTTCTCACCCACAACCACAATTGATTGCTGCATTTTATCAGGAGTAAAGTGTACCGTATATAAATTTTATTTAGTGTTAAGGTATCTAGATGTAGTAGTGTTACAATGTTGATGCAAAGCATATTTTTGCAATTTGCAGGTTTATTCCTATTGGCTTTCTTCAATTGGTGCCTTTTGGATTAGCCATGCTATCCGGGGATGGTAATGGTTGTAAATCCAATGGATTTTAAAGGCATGAAATTAAGGAAGACTGAATGTTTGCTATATGACATCTTTTTTAATATGGCAAACACAATAACTGAAACAGAAATACCTTACTGACCTTATGTTGATGGACTGGTTTTTTAAAATCAGTTTTTTCTAATTACTTTTCGAGCAGCAGAGTGTGGCATGAATATGAGATCTGAACACCTCAATAAGAACACATCTATTTCTTATAATTTCATTTTTATTTCTTTAGAAAAGCTTCTTGGATCCAAGCAACAGAAGCAGAAAAAAACCAAATTCATTCTATTTTAATGCCAACGTGACTTAGGGAAAGAGATCTGTCTTCTCAAAGGCACATTAAATATGTAACAATAGTTTAAACGAATTAAGCATCTGAGTGGACTGCTAAAAATACTTTTAAATGCAAGTAGCCCACAGGAGGAGATACCTCTGGATGCTATGTGATACATTCCCACAATAAAAAATATGTTTCTACTTATTTATACATATTTGGTGCAAGTCTTAAAATTCAGTAATTCTGGAAGGAGAATTTTAATTTATTAAGCACCTATACAATTCTGGCTTCAGTTGTTTGAATTCAAAGGCAGTAAATACACTCCCGGGAAAATAGTAACTTGATCTGTTCATACCATTCTCTTCCATTTCTGGGATTCGGCCTGAATTCCACACTGACACACAGTATATAACCTTTTTAATTTTGAACTCATAAACATCCAATTTTAAAAATACTATAATTCTATTGAAGAAGGATGAGCTCCCTAGAAAAGTACAAGTTAACACTTGAACTTTCCTGGACAATAGCGGTCTTTTAAAAATATTTTCTTCAATATCTCTCATTAACAAATTGTAACATTAAGACATTTTTTTCTATTCAGATGCAAAATTAAAAAGACATGCATTTGACTAACCAAGCAGATGTGACCAACAAGGTCTGAGCACTTCTGAATACCAGCAATCAAAATATTTTTCATGTCATTTTAAACAAGTAAATATTTTAACCGGTAAGAAAGCAAATTTATATTTTCTTTTCAAGATTATTTTTTTACAGTGACAATTTCAATTAATGTATTTGTTCAAGTGAAAAATCAGGGCTAGTGTTTATGTAGTTTTAAGCATCTGAGCCACAAAAACTTACAATAAAACAATGCCCACATACCATTTAAACTGTATTTCGTTGTAATCCAAAAACATTCAATTTAAAAAAATAAACTTTTTTACTTGACTAATGTCTGTAATACATAGGCTGAATTTAAAAATACTGTCACCTAAAGCAAGGAAGTCCTTGAGTCCTGAAAGCTCAAGGGCAGCATTCAGTCAGGCTGACTGTACAGAAGAAGCAGAGTCCAAATTATGCTCCATCCTTCCTCCTGAAAGCAAAGTACATACAACTGTACTCACAGAACTGTAAGAGAAATGCATCAGAGAGGTCCATCATTCTGTATCTGCAGTCTTGCTCAGTGCAGTCACAAAGGCAATGCTAGTCATGCAGGCACTCCTTCCTCAGCTGTGTAAGATTCTTCCCTCCAACACTGAACAAGACCCCCTGCAGCAGTGAGCAGGCAGGTTTCAACTGGGTGGAAGGACAGTGACTGGACAGCAGTATTGCACACAGGCAAGGCCAGAACAAGGGAGCCCTATGGAAAGGGAAAGGACAAAATGTAGCTACATGGGTCACAAAACTTACAGAGGAGAGAGATTACCTAAAGATATATTATTTGCACAACTGTCATCACTACATAGGCTGGTACGAGGAAAATCAGATTTCCCTGACTGCTTGTGACAATGTCTTCTCATTAACCCACATCAGCTTAAGAAAATTGGACAAGGGATTTGGACAGATAAACCACCAGCAGGGCCAGTAATTTTATATGAATAATATTAAGAAGAAATTGACCATATTTGATAATCTGTATAGAAAGAAATGCTACCTAACTCAAGAAGAGAAATAAACAGTGTTCACCTTTTACAAATATAAGCCAGGCACGTAGCTTCAAGCCATATAAACTTGCATAGAAATGCTTGACTCATGAACTTCAAATATAATACCTAGATGATGTACCGTATTTTTTGGGTATATTTGTCTGTTTCCTACTGACTATTAGTGGCTGCTGGGAAAAAAAGGGTGTGGTTTGCTTTATTTTCAGAAAAAAAACTGGCTTTTCCAACCAAGTATAATTTTAATTACACTCCAGTGATTGGCTGACTAAAAAGTTAAATGACTACCTCAAAGGAAAGCCCTTGATTTTCTCAGCCAATCCTGTTTACCTCAACCAGATCCCAGAAATAGACTTTTCCATCTTCTGAGCAGCTCCCAATATGTGTGTCTCTTTCACTCAGGCAGCAGTCCATCTTGTAAGTTACATTCTTGTGGCCAGTGTAGCTGGAGATACAATTGGGAGAAAAGGGAGATTATTCCTGACCATCTTGGAAGATCAAGTCGCCTGAAGCTGCTACCAATCCTCGGGTGAATAGGAAGTTAATTAAAAAGACACCATTTCAAAATTTGACACAAATGTATTCATAGCCACAGAAGATCTTTACTATATACATTAAAATCTATTACATAAATACATTTTTCTTTAACTCAATAATTAAGGGAAATGTCTTTATGTGTATAAAATATTTACGTGTATTTAAAGCAATTGCATCTTGTTCTTCAGCATGCACTCATACTTCTGTATTGGGAATAGCTGGGGTCAACCTTAGTCTAACTGTTAAAGGAAGCATTATAGTCAACAGTGAGAAGTATTTGCTTACTCTCCTAGTAGCTCGCCTGTATCCTTGTCCAGCAATCGGAGTGTAGAATCCAAGCTAGCAGCCAGTGTGCATTGCCCATCCTTGCTGAAACATACACAGGTAATGGGACCTATAATGAAAACATGGCAATGTTGGGTGTTATTGCTTCATGCAGTGGATACAAGGGTCTATGTGCATGAAGAGGAAAGAACCTGTTCAAAAAGAAATAGGTATACTGGCTTGCAGGTATTCTGCCAAGTTGTGCTAACTATTGTCTAAGAATATATGGAAACTTGCTTGGTACCTGGCTTTGCCCGGTAGTCTCGTAGACTGGGTCAGGCAGAGCCGGCCTATCCTCATCCCACTGGCTCCGCCTGGGCGAAGCTCCCCCATCGGCAGTGGCGCACTCTCCCCCATCGCTGGGGGCTGTGGTGCTCCCTCCCCCATTGCCGGGGACCGTGGCAGTCGCTGCCCGGTCGCCAGGATCCGCAGCACTCCCTCCCATCGCTGGCAGCCACGGTGCTCCCTGCCGTGCTCGTCCCCCACTGCTTCCTCTTGCTGTTGGGCCAGTGGCTCAAGACGAGGCGAGGAAGCTTTGCAAGTGAGGGAGGGCCTGCTCGTCCTCCTTGCAGCCCGCCACTTCCTCTCGCGGCCTGTGTCCCCACTGGGCCGGCGGCAGGCAGACATTGTGGCACGTGCGCAATGTATGGCGCATGCGGTTGTTTGGTTTTGTGGATTGGGGTCTGCACTTTGGCAGCTTACACCCCCCCAAAACATTAGTGACCCCCCCAATGCTTGTCTCCAGAGTCAAGCTAGGTATGTGGCAAGTTTGGGTGTGATTGATGCGGGTGTGGGAGCCTATGCGGTACATACAATCACACACACCACACTTCTTTTATATATATATAGATATCATGGAGAAAATCTATGAGTCAACAGTGACTGATTATATGAATTGATGGTGCATAATCATCAAATGTAGATGCAAGCCTGAAGGTACAATTTATGTCCTTGTAGACACATTTCAGTTTGAAGCTGATAGAAATCTACCAAACAGAAGATGAAAAAAAACATGAGTTATTTGTCAAGCACAAGACAAGTAAAGGCACCATATCCCACAATAAAGTGACATGTTCAAAAATATGGTTCTCACTTCAGATTATTGGATATTCCGTATACGAAACTTACTTCCAATGTAGTCTGCGCAGAGTTCTCCAGCACGGAGGTCATAACGTCGGACACGTCCATCCACAGAACTAGGAAACAACAGAGCAGCATTGTTAAGAGAATACTCTGATCCTGAAGTTGCAAACTATGCACTTCAAAAATATCTGTTCTCGGCTTCCGGTTTCGTCGGCTATCTCGTGAGCAGTTTTTTTTTAAAGCTGCTGATTATCTGTTCTTGTAAAAAGCCCAAAACGGCAAAAAACAGCCGTTTTTGGGCTTTGAAAAGCTTCTCCCGGGCCTAAGGAGAAGCCCAGAGGGAGG
>JANHFQ010007091.1:227766-244082 GCA_032468035.1 Aparallactus werneri | reverse complement strand
TAATTTGAATTCCTTTTTAAAAAAAATTGGAGTTCTGGGTTCCAAACTTGGCTTACGAGTATGTTCAGAATATCAATTCCCCAATCAGTAGAATAGGAATAGTAACGGTCAGCTTAATAAAAGCGAAGTAAGATACTGATGCACACTTGTAGTTTTGAAATTTGCCCCATCAATGTAAAAAGAAAAGAAAAGATGTTTCAGTACCAGAATTAGCTGCTTGGCTGCTTTAGTTTTCTTCCAAACTGCTGTTTTAACTTATTGAACAAATAGCAAGACTCCCAGCCTTGTTATTGAACTAAGAAAGGCTTGTATGTGTACCCATTTTTTCAATAACCATTTGAAAAATAAATGGCGAAGGATGTAAGAAATGCTATGATTCAAACCGTTGGGCGAAGTACTATTGTATTGTATTAATTCCTTTCCTTTTTCCCTGAATTCTCTTTATAAAAATTTTTGCCTAAAAGGATGCAAAAATTCTTATGGTGTTGGGTGCAACACACAGTTGATTTTTGACAGGTCTCCATTATTTGAGACTTCTGTAGATCTCATGTTTCCTTTGGATATTGCTGCTGTCATTTTTTTTCTGCAAAAAATGTTCTGATGCCTTCTTTTCTCCATGATAGTTGATCATTGAGGAGCAGGATGAACAGTTGGAGCTGGTCTCTGGCAGAATTTCTGTGCTGAGGCACATGTCGGGGCGGGTTGGAGAGGAACTTGATGAACAAACTATGTGAGTCCAGGCAGCAAAGGTGGGGTGATGAAATTGATTGGCTTTGCTTGGATCTGTTTTTCATGTGACATTGCCTAATAGTGCTTGAACAATTGAAACAATTCATTCAGAACTACAGAAAGCCCATGTCTTGGTGAGTATAGATAGCAACAGACGAGCCCCGGGTAGATATTCTTAAGCAGATCGGAGATCAGATTAATGATTGCCAATCTAGAATTAAGAATTAGTTTCAATTCAACAATAGCTGAAGGTCCAATAATATGCAATCCTGGCAAATCCCATAATGTAAGCAAGACTAGGGCAAAAACTGCTATCCTCTCTCTTACCATCTTCTATCACCAGCACAACATTCTGCTGGTGTTCTTCAGCTTAAAGTGCTGCATCTTATATTATACACAAAAATTAGCAGATCGACCATGATTCACACTAGCAGTAAGGGAGTTAAAAATAATTCTCGTCTCTTATTCTTATTGGAGACAAATCAGTTTGGGCCCCTACTTCCCTAATGTAGAATATGTATTTTGGGGGTACAGTTCCATCTCTTAGATCCCAAATTGTATTAGTAATAAAAATATTTTGAAAATTCCCAGCAACAGAAGGAATTATTGTTAGCTGTTAACTTCATGCCTTGTGACCAAGTGGGAGGGGAACAAGGTTCTCAAGCTTTAAATATGAGGTTGCTGCTTTAGAAACTACTGCCATGTGATGATTATTTGCTGACTTTCTAGAATGCTAGAAGACTTTGCTCACGAGATGGACAGCACTCAGAGCGGCATAGATGGGGTGCTCAAAAAGATGGGCAGAGTCTCCCACATGATCCGTGGTAAGAGGCAGGGCTTTATGGTTTACCTTGACCTGTCCATTTGCATAGAATGAAAGAGCTTCCACCTCATTCCAGTTCTTTGAGCTTTCTTTTCCATTGTAGAACTGTTTAAGGAGCTGCTGAATCTCACCCTGTCTGGCATTACTAGATCCCTAGTTTTCCTATTGTTTTCCTTTTCTATTGGAAATAGACAATTTGCTGCATTCCAGAAGTTTTGGATAATTAATTCCAGTCAGTGTGAACAAGGGCCAGTAAATGTGTTACTCTCTGGATTGCAGATTGCCTAGACCTAGTTTGTTTAGTTTGAGCAGATGTAGGCATTAAAAGTTTATAAGAGATACTGGCCTTCATAAATTCACAACTCTTTTAAGTACACTGATAAACATTGATTGATTTGGATTATATCCTGTTTTGATAAGAGAACTCAATAAGGAACTCAAGGTAACGCATAGAATGTTCTTCCAATAATTCCATGTATGGGTTGGGCTGTGACCATTCCGAGGTCAGATTTTCCCCCTCCCTTGATTCAGCAAATGAGCTGGAATGAGCATTCATTTTGAGATAATATTTTTTTATCTCCTTAGGCCTCTTGTCAAAGAAACAGCTGTAAGAAAAATGGATCACTATTTGGATTCAAGAACAGGAAGAGATAAGGGGCTAGGAGACCATAATTGCATAAAACTGTTCCTCTTAGGCCAGCATTGAATTTTGATTTGTGCTGAACATTCTGAGTTCAAAGCCAGTAATCAGTCATAGATAGCTTTTATTTATTTTTATTCTGCACAAATTGGGATTAAATTAGTAATAGAAATTAGGGCATGCTGTAAGATATATACACAATCTTTGAGCTTGTATCCCTCTTTATCTACAAAAATGTCTGTCCAGAGATGTCCTTGATAGTGTTGCTATCTATGATACCTGAGTTCAGGTTAGCTCACCTGTCCCCCACTACATACGTTAACCAAGTAACCAAATTCCTTTGAATAGGATCATTTCTGAAGTTGCCAGGATACTAGTGTTTTCTCCCCCACCCCCCACCCCTTTCGGTTCAAACATGTTTGTCAGACTGAACAAATCCTTGCAGTTTTCTTGGCAAGGTTTTTCCGAAGTAGTTTGCCATTTCCCCCTTCCTACAACTGAGAGTAAGTGACAGGCCCAAGGTTGATCAACTAGCTTTACTGAGGGGGAACTGGAACTCACAGTCTCCCAGTTTCTAACCTGATGTTTTGACCGCTACAACCACTACTTTTTGTTTTCTTTACTACATGCCTAATAACTAAGGACCAGCATATTGAAAACTGTGAATGCCTCAAGATCCTCTCTTTCAATGGGATTATGTTTAGTACTGAATTAGGATCAAAGAATATGTAGGCATTTGTATACATAACCCATTGACATATGTTTGTAAGGTTCAACATGAATGCAGCGTCCCATGTATTATACATCCCTTTTAAGATTACTCCCATTCCCCATTTTTGTGCTTAGTTCCAAAGATCAGTTCCTTGTGTCCCCCTGGTGGTGGATTATAATTTTCCAGTTGGGTTGGCTTTCCTGCACTTAAGACCATCTCTTTGTTCTTTCTCCACCAGAAAGACGTCAGTGGTGCATCATCTGCCTATTGGTTATCACTGGTATGGTGATACTGATCCTTCTTTTTGCTCTGTGGTCAACTGACAGATGAACATGAGGAAAATGGAAAAGATACCACCAACCTTTCATGTGGAAAGCTTGAAGCCACAATGGCTTTATGTCCTATATGGGGTGAGGGCTAGTGAAGACATAGGACAATGGCAACGTTGGATTCTCACTGGGCTTCCCTCCCTTGTACTCACACTGTTGTCTCTTAGGAGCTACAGGTTTGTGACAAGGGAGGATTCTGCTTTTTGGTATTTATCAACCCATCAAGGTAGTCCAGACCAGGAAACCAAAATGATAAATGCTAGTAAAAATTTTTATTGTAAGGTTACGTGAATTCAGACTCTTGCAAGCCTGAAAGCTCTTCTCCTTCCCCACCAGTTCCCTGCTTCATTTTCCAGAGAACTAGGGAGCGATAATCCTGAGGCCTTCTCAAATTACACTTCTGTTTTAGGCTCAGATTTCATTGATCAGTCCATTATCTAAACTGCAGTTCTTCGTTGTGCCTCACAAAGCTATTCTCAGAAAGCTGTGCTTTAGAATGGGAATTTGTGTACTGCCTTTTTTGCCATACTTGGGAAATATTGGATTTGAATATCCGTGTTTCTTAAAAGTGATCATGCTCTACTCACTCTTTGGGTCACTAGCTTAGAAAAAAATAAGCAGAAGTGTTTATTTTCTGTTTTTAGTCTTAAAGATCCAATTCCTTCATACCAACTCTGAATCTGTGTAACTTATCTTTGCATTACCGGTAAATGTATCTGATAAAGCACAATTGACTTAAAGGGTTATCTATTTTTCAGTTGAATCAATCAAGAATGATGGAAGAATTAAACAGGATAACAGTATGTCCTGCTTGTTGAGTTGGTGAAATGCTAGGTGAAATTATAAGGGTTGAAGATGATCTAAAACTGTACTATTTAAATGCTTAATTAAACCAAACACCATCTCAATCCCCCATACCTCTGGTAAGCTGCTTTTTCTAAAAATTGGGAGACAAAAAATGTTTGTCATTATGTAAATGTAGACTATAACATTGTGAATCAAGATGCACCTGATGGTGATACTTCTGGGTTAAGCAAAAAAAATCTGATTACTAATCAATGTACCTGTTTTTTTTTCAACTTAAGCCTGGTAAAACATGGCGGACAGACCATCTCAGCATTGGTGAAATTGATTCTGCCCTGAAAATAAAACACTGGTTATTTCCAGGAAAGTCCAACTGGCTCAATTGACTGTAAGCAATATCTCTCTGGGATATTTTGTTGTTACAGACACTTGGCCATTCCATATATATCTGATGTCTGCAAATCTCTCTCTCTCACACACACACACATAAACACACACACGTGTGTGTGTGTATGTGTGCATGTGTATATATATTCACACACACACACATTATAGAGCAGAGATTGACAGACATCAGACTTGTAAGATCTACTTTAATATCTAAAAACCTGAGGTTTTACCAATCAGCTTGGTGCAAGAATGCTGAGCCTTGGAATTTAGAGAGATACTTACAGGGCCTTTGTTAGGGAGAAAAACAGTTTCTGGTTAAGACAAGCTTTATGAGGTGAAGGGAAAGTTTTGGCTGCTGCTATTCTGAATTCTTGTGCTGCTGAAACTATCCAAATAATTGGATCTATCTTCTGCCTATCCATTTTTAGAAAACAATGTTAAAAAACTTTTTTTTTAAAAAAATAAATATTTTATACTTGTATGCAAAGCACCTGTTTTGGACTATTTTATTGTTGTGGGAAGGAATCGGCGGGCTCTCTACACCTCTAAGAGAATGGACATTGTATGGCTTTGTCTGATATAATCAGTTTCACCTTGTCTTCAGCTTTATCTACAGATGCTGGATACAAAAGTGGTAAGAAAACGTTGACGAAAACACAATTGACTATGGAGACCTTAATATCTGTAGATCCTCTGATGCTTTATTGTTACAGACCATTCTATAAGTTCATGTTAATGGCTTATGCCTTGAGTTTCCACCATTTACTGTAAGCCACCTAGAGAGGTTCAGCTATTGGGAGCTTAAATTTTTAAAAATAAATACTCGTTTAGTAGCTACTCTGCTAGACCTCAACAGTGAACAGAAGATAGTATATTAAAGAATGTTTCTATTTAATCCCTAGCTCTTGCAGAAAGGATTGGTAACCTGTGACTCTTCAGGTATTGCTTAACCTTAACCTACACTGTCCCTTAGTGTTAGCTATGCAATTGGAAGATGCAGTCTTCCAGTTGCATAGGGCAGGGCCACATGTTGACACCCACAATTCATAGCAATATAGACTTTTCGGATATTTGCTTCTCATAGTCAAATGTAGGATGCCAATTTTTCAGTGTGGCTTTCCCCCAACGATGTACAAAACTAGATTTAGCTCCCATTTTCAGCAGAGTAAGCATACCAAAGCAATCAGAATAACCAGGAAGAGCTAGTTTGATGTATTATTGGTTAAGACATCAGGCTAGAAACTAGGGAACCTTCAGTTACAGTCCCATCTTAGTTACAAAGCCAGATGGGTGATTTGAACCAGTCACTCTCTTCAGTCCTAGGAAGCAATGGCAAACCACTTTCCAAAAATCTTGCCAAGAAAACTGCAGGGACCAGTTCAGGCAGTAACCAGAAGTCAAAAACTTGACTGGAAGGTCTGCATGTGCGAAATGAAACAAAACAAAATGTTAAAAAGCTATATGATATGATTGTAGTTACTTACCAAGCACATCTAAATTATATTAAAGTAACCAAAATATCTTTACAATCCCCAGGGCGTGTCACAATTTTTGAGCACGCCTAATATTTAGAAATTGAAAGTTAAAAAATTTGACACTCCCTTGTTGCGTGCACACACACACTTGTATACCATGTATCAAGTTTTGCAAAACTTTTACAAAATAAAAGTTTGTAAGCAAGAAATGTTCCTGAAGACATACTTCTAGAGATTTTTCTCAGGATATTGGCAGAGCAGATGGCCTGATGGCACCTTTCCATACCTTTACAAAGAACCTTCCAGGTAGGGGTTAGGGAAAAGCAGATGCTAAAGATTGTTTCTTGATTCCCCATTTTACCAAGGGAGGCCTCCACTGGATTACTACGTCCATTTTAACTAATGTTGTACTTTTTACCATAGAATTTGAAGAATATAAAATCAATGATTTTTATATCAATGATTGTGTTAACTTTATTGCATAGAGTTATGATGTTCAGAAATAGGATGCTCCAAGGCTTAAATTCATTATTAAATAAATCCAGTCTAAGTTCTAGCAAAGCTATCCCATAACATCACAGGGTAATAATGAGCTTAATGAAATAGCCAGGGACACAATAGTTACAAACTTTTTTTTATTAACATTTCTGAATTCCTCTTTTTTTTAATCTTTACAGTAGTTAATGTGCAATTCTTGATACTCTCAGGTCACAGGGATGAGGAGTCACAAAATTTTCTTGGCACTTATAACACAGAACAAATACTGGCATTATCCTGGGGGCAAAGGGGAAAGTTCAGAGGTAAAAGCATGGGGTGCTGAGGGACCTGGGATGGGCTAAATGGGTGGGAAAAGGGAGGTTTTGCCATTGTTATTTTGTATTTTAAAGGATCGATTCTCCTCTCTGGAAGGATTTTACAAGGGGCAGGGAAGGGAGAGGTACTGATATATTGGAGTAGCTGCTTGCATTAACCCAAAGCGCCTGGAAGGGGAAGAAAAGAGTCCATGCTGCATCTGCACAGAGGTTACATAATTAGGCTTTGTTAGTGCTTTCCTTATTACATTTTTGTCCTTTTAAAAAAGATTGTTTGCTTTAGTTAAGGAAAAAAACGGCAAATCAAATGTCTATTACGTTCCTAGACCAGCATATAAATGTCAAAAGGAAAATAAATGATGACAAAAATGGATACAACAAAAGTCAGGCCTCCCATCCCATCTCATCCCCTACGCAATCTGTTCTTTCCATTGTTAACAAAAAGCATATCCAAGATGCAAATATGCCACTAGAAGATATGCCTAAGTAGGCTGGAAAAAGACTCAACAACGAGGAGTCCAGTTGAATCTTCTGAGATCCTCTGGGATTTAAATGTGGGTATCAGATTTTTCCTAAGTATGCCAAGTGGGTGAAGACATTTCCTGTTCCAGAAAGTAGGTGCTGAATGCCCTGGCTACCACCTCAGCTACAATCCCAGAGCGAACATGTATTGCAACAAAACGGACCTCTGCCGATTACAGACTACAGTCCCAAAGGCCCTTGGTCTGCTCAGACTTCAGAATTCCTCTCCCCTGTAACCCGCTGTTTTAAAAATTGAGCTCTGGCAGCTCTGTCTTGGAAGACAGACCAGCTTACAACATAGCAACTCTTCTAAGGCTGTCAAACCTCCTGGTGGGAAAAGCAAGCAATGTACAACCCCTTTCCTTTTCTCTTAGAAGGTTCCAAAGGCGATCACACCTGCTGCCAATAAAATAATAAAAGTCCATCACATGTGACACATGCATGGCAAGATGCTATTCAAATTGTCTTCCAGTGTAAACAGAACTACTAGCTTATGTTCCACCAGAACTACTTGACCAGTTTATATGCACCCCCTTGGCACCTATTCAAAGGCCCTAATGGACTCTGAAGTACGTAAACAGGAAAGGAATAATGTATGCTCTTCTTTTTTCACTTAAAATCAGTGCTTTTTTTTAGTGTATGCTCTTTTTTCACTTAAAATTAATGCCTTTTTCTTTTCTTTTCTTAGAATAAATCAAGCGTCCCAAGAATCACAGCAAGAAATGGTTGCCTTTCCTCAGTAGGTGCCACTAATATTGCACAATCCCCTCCCCCTTGCTCCCCGCATCAGAAAAACTGGTTTTCGCTCCAAGATTTAATGAAACGCCAAGGCTTACATGCAAGCTACACTTCTCTTGCTCTCATTCTCTGGATTCAAAGCGGATTTCCCAAAATATAATGGTGAAAGTCAGTGCAAAATTTGTTGGTTAAAAGGAGTGAGATAGAAGAGGTTGACCTACCATATATTTCATTTTGTCAAGACACTTCCCCGAAAGTGTCACCTTCCTAAAGCAGATTCTGCCTTAACTCCCATCTTCTTTATCAGTCTCAAAGGCTGGGCCCATACCAATTTATTTCATTTACAAGGCTGCCCACTACAGTAAGGTGACTAAAGACAGAGACATAAATTGCTGCCTCCCGAGTCACATCTTGAGTGCACCTTGCCCAAAACTGTCTTTTCCCATTCAAAGTGGAAGTACCAAGGACTGTAAAATGTTTGTTTTACCAGTGAGTGATGCACATGATGCTACAAAACAACAACAACAACAACAACAACTCTATCTTGGATAAAAGAATGAGAAGCAAGCATTCTAGATAAAGTAAATTCAGCTGAACATTAAGTTCTGGATGCCTCTGAATATGTATTGAAGTTTTACTTGCTCTGCATTGACAGATATATGAATGCAATTTAATTTCCAATTATGGATCATTCTGACTTTGGAGGCTCCATAAACTTTTACGTTCTGTTGACAAGAGACAATGTAATGGGGGAGGGGGGCATAGATCTAGGTCTCCTGAAACCAGAACTGGTTTCATCCCAGTGCAAGTTATTTTTAATTTTCATAATCTAAATGTTACTTTTCGCTTGGAGCCATGACAGAGAGTTATGATCTACTAAAAACCTTTCTTGTCCAAACTTTATTAACTCTTTCTTTTTGGACTTTCTCAACAGCATTTTGCTGAGAAAAGTGGGAGGAAGCTATGGACACTAGAAACCTCTTTCAGAAGAAGGTATCCAATGAATATGGATAAAATTGTATTCTTCATAAATTTCATTTCTTCAGTGTAAGATGGGCAACTATGGTAAAAGCCCTGCCTCCTTTTCCTGTTTGTTAGTTGATCAATCTGATCAGCTGCCTCGCAGGAAACAGCTGCTTTCTTGTCACTATTGGTACCAAGAAGTTCCATTGTCTATATACAGGCTACTGAAAAAAGCCAATTGTTCAAAGGGGATCAATCCTCCCACTTCCCCCCACTTTGTCAAAACTGAAAACTAATAATGTTATTACTTACATCCAAGTAACTCTGCTCAAGTTTACTGAGAAGGGGATGAATGTGTGATACACATTTATGTTGGAGTGCTTAGTTCACACTCAGCTGAACAAGTAATGATAACCTAAGAAAGCTTTTCACATCCTGAACAGTGGCTAGTTTAGAGTTCAGTGGAGATTAGAGAAGGCCAATCTAACACTTTTATAAGGAAAAACTCTTAATGATTAGGGAGAATAAATTCTGTTCTGAGTCACAAAGTGAAATACTGTTGTCATTGCAATATTTTTTTGCTTTAAAAACCAATGTAGGGGGAAGGAGTTTGGATGTTATTTCACTATTTTATAGTACTTTATTTATCAACTGAAGACAATATGTTGTGGTAAAGTTATATTTACTAGTTCAACTACAAGTATCCCCAACTCAAGGAGTGGAGTTTAAAGAATAAGTCTTCCAATTATAGTTTGGAGGTCAAGATGGTAGAAAGAAGTATGAAATGCTATGTATTTTTATGCAGAAAGTCTATGCCATTATAATCTCTTAACTCCTCTGCATTTTCAAATTAAAAATGTTACATTATGTGGTTAGGGAAGGGAAGAGAACCTACAGAAATACTGTGCCAAGTAGAACAGTAGAAAAAAGGACAAAAGCATAGAATTTTAAGAGTGTACTATGCAGCTGGATTGGAGTATATAAATCAGAGTTCAGGAATTGGAGTGGTACTAAGGGCAAGACTAGGATTAATGCAGATTGAGGGAAAAGCTGGCATGTTTTTTGTCTGGGGAAAAGTGTTTTAAGAGTTTACCACTACCACAGCTGTTTTATCTTAAAAGTCTGTTCATTAGAATCACATTCATGTTCATGAAAGAATAGCTGGTAAATGTAATTGGTCAGCCTCTATATTACATGCAACAACATAGGTGGCAGCATGGATGAGAGACAGACGCAAGCATCGGATGATAACAGGAATATGTGCATGCAACTGTTCTATATTAGTTGTTCCTATAAAAACTGACCTGGATATGTATCTCTATTCATACTGCAATATTCATCCCTATAATTCCATGTATGACTTAGAGAAGCACTGTGATATAGGTGGGCATTCTCCTCAACAATACACATGCATTCTTGATTAGATACCTAGTTTTCTTTTTCTTGCAATCCAGCTAAATATGCAATATTTGTTCAATGCTCAAATTCTTTTCATTGTTTAAACAAGGCCAGTTTTCAAAAGTGACAGCTAATTAATTTTTCTCCTAAAACCATTTGAGAATTCAGGTGGAGACTATTATTACAATTCTCTCTCAACCAACCATACCAATATACCAACCATACCAATAAAATTTTGTATTGTTTACCTCCCTTTTAAACACCATCCATTACATACTTTTTTCCCAACTAGAACACGCTTAAAGATTATTGTAGTGTAAGAAAATAATGAACTATACCCCTATTTGGTTTCTAGAAAACGTATATGGTTTTTAAAAAGTTAACTTCTGTCTCTTCCATTTTTCAGGAAAAATACTAATCAGATGTGAAGTGAGTGGGGTTTGTTATATAACTGACCATAGTAAAAGCACAGGGTAAATTGCACTCTAGGTAACAATTAAATCTTTCCTGCATAAAATAAACTAGTAGGAAAAGTGAAAAGAGGACCTGGAAAAAAGTGGAAGCAGTGAAGTGTGAATTGGAGTTAATGTTAATAATTAACTTTCGAGATCTTGGAAGAGCCATTTCTTCATAGTAAAGCAAATGTTCATAATATCACCGGGCAAGGCATGCAGTGGGATGCCACAAAGTTTGTGTACTTCATCATGGATTTCTAAAAATAGCAGCACCTGAATTATAATTCTGAAAAAAAAACCAGACAAAACAGAACTATCTGCAAATTCACAAAAACTGTGAATCCCTGGATTCCAAAAAAGGAATATCTGGATTCCATAGTGGAATTACAAGAAGGAAATCAGTAAAAGAAGGAAATCAATATAATACCTTAGGTTTATAAGGCAGATTTACCTACGTTTAAACTGGGAAAATAACTTTTCTGAAAACATCTCCAATCAACTGCAGTCTCCTGGACCAGCACTCAAGTAATCCGGTCCTCTGCATCTGGCTTGGCTGTTTCAGCTCAAAATCTTACAATGATATCCTTCAATCCGAACATTACTTTATACCTCTTTAGAGTCTGCACTTATCTTTCTCTTTGCCTCCCCCACCCCACAAGGGTTAGAAAATGTCCTGGATTTACCAAAGTCAGTAATGAACAAGATTGCCTATTCTAACCAAAGAAAACCAGCAACATGCCTTGAAGTACAAAGCAGCTATTTTCCGAGCAAAGTAGGACATGCACATGAAGTATATTAAAAGGGGAGGTGGAAATCCACCCACATGACTTCTCAGGCAAGACTGGTACATTCACATTCACACAGATGGTGGGCGAATGTTCCATCAAGGTATGCAGAAAAGCTCTCATTGTGCTCAGTCAGCAGCACTATTCACACTTATTCCCAGCTAAGAGGGCTCAGTATGGCATTCTTAGCGTTCTATCTGGAGAGTAAGAATATATATCAACACAGTGAAATTCATCTAGCGTATCAATTCATGAAGTGATTTAGAAATGTTTTCATTTCTCCCCAGCTACAAATATAAATGTACCAAGGAACTCTCTGGAACTAGACAGTGGCATGAAAATTGTCTCCCCTTAGTCAACCAGGACCTGAATGTGTGAATCTGTGAAAAAAAATCTGGGTTGATTTTGAGCTCTTTCCAGATAAAGGACATACATACGTATGTACAAATGTACTTATGCAAAGTAAATGTACATCCCCTTAGCTTAAGACTGGTTGAATCTAAAATTTGCAACCCCTGCTGAAATACAACCAGTATAGTTAGGTGGTTTAATTGTTTAAAAAAAAGATTTACACTGTACTTGCTTCTCTTTATAAATAGAACTGTTGAGCTTTCTTTGGAAAAGGAAAACTTTTTCCAGGCCAGTTTTGGTTCAGTTTATAGATAAATTCATATGATACACATTATTGACATAGGTTAATGCCTTCATGTGAAATCAGATACTAGTGAAACTGTCATCGGGTCCAACAGGTTAGAACTACAGCTTTCAGAATGCTGGGGAGACTAGAATCCCGGCTACTGTCATCCCATCTTATTTAGAAGAATTCTTAAAATGTGGGCATTATTTTTAAAATGCTCCAGCATTTGTAATCTTTTCGGAGAAAGATGTAACATTATTCATGCCCTGAATTTGTCTTCATGGAGAGACAAATCCTTCAAGATTTCCAGTTTTGGGTTCCTTTATTAAATAGATTTCTCCCCCGCTCCCCTCAGGCCTTTCCCAGTTGTGGAGAATGGTCTTAATTCAGTCAAAGGAAGGCTTAGAAAGTGTCTGACAACAACTATCATGAACGCACAAAAGATTGTTTGGGACACCTGTCATACTGGGAGCAATAAAGGCTCGATTGCCATCAAGCATAACTACTTCAGTATCCCAGGATTTCCAATGAAGAGAGAGATTCTTTCATATGACTGACTGCCTTAATCCTGTCAACAGAAATACAAAAAGGCAGAAGAGAAGGTTTCCTAAAATTCCCACTTACTTACTTTCCATCTCAAGATGGAATGTAACCAGCAGTCCTTTTTTTCTGGGACAAACACCACTCAGGAGCCACATTAGTATGAAATTGGCCTTTAGTGGGGAAAAAAAAGGTAAGGTTTCATATTGTAGTTAGTTACTTTTTGGAGATTTTCAACCATTCAGTAAAGATTCTTTCTAGCTCTCTGGATGTGGGGAGTGGTTTGAAATATTCACACATGCTGGTGTGAACATGTAGCACTGGTTGGATTAAGGAAATGATGTTTTCTTCCTTGGCTTTGTCTCATCCATCAAAAAACTGTTTTGTAAACTTCATGTTTGCCTTTGGCAAACTACCTGAAGTGGGAGAAAGGGTCGAATAAGAATTTCTTATTCTGCTCCCTAATCCACAAGCATGTACTGGAGGGAAATGATCCTTTAGTGAAAAATATTTTAAAAACAAATTCTAAAAATGTTTCCAATTATGGCAGCAGTAAGACATATAAATATACTTGTTACTATTAGCTCCTAAAGAAACAGCCCTATGTGGACTGCATGGATATATGTCCAATATTGTAAACTGCCTGAAAACTGAGTAACCTGCAGACACATTTTGTGTTAAAAGAAACCACTTCAGAGAAGAAGCTGGCTTAGAAGAAATGACGACTGTTAGAGGATAATAGTAATCTCAGCTCTAATTTCAGTGTTTTCTGTACTGGCTCTGAACCAATAAAAAGGCAACAAGCATAGTGTCCTGTGTGATTAGAGTGGAGATTAGAGTGGTCCAAATGACAGGACTGATTGGTGTGTGTCACAGTGCATAGGTTCAGAAGTGTGAAAGCAGACATTAGTGTGCGTGCATGCAAGTATACTTAAGTTGTGAGGATACCAAGAATGAAAGGAAAGGAACTGTCTCCTTGCCTAAAACCTAAGTGCACCTAAGCAAGAATGGAAGAGGAGGGGCAGAACTGGAACTGAACAGAGCAAAGGTGACAGCCCAAGAATCTTAGGATCAGTTCCTTTCCTGCTCCTGTTTCCCATTCTCTACAAAAGAAAGACTTAGTAATGGGCAGCCCAAGTTATAGCCCTAATCTGGAGACAACAAACATATGACGGAGGAAACAGGTAGTGTTCTGGATATTACTTCCTTAGTGTATTTGCAAGTGGATTTGGTTGTTTTTCCTCCCACTGATTTTTTTTTATCAAAACAGTCACAAAAGAAGGGGCTGGGAGAGGAGAAATGCCAGTCGGAACTGCCAGTGCAATAGCAACAGCAGCAGCAGCAGCAGGATCTCCTCTGAGCTCAAACTACTTGTAGTGCCTGAGGAAGAAAGTCAAAATTTAAGAATCTTTGTTTTAAGAAAGGAGATAGCACAATGCTTTCTTTCCCCTCTGCCAAAACAAAACAAAAACAAAAAACCAACAACAATAAAAAGAAAATGAGAAAATGTGGAAAACGATTCTACAAAAAAAAAAATCAAATTAGGAAATTAAAAACCATTGCCTGGAAAAAGAGGTGGGCACACTTCACTGGAGGCCCTCGGCTGAGGTGCCTGCATCCCCATCATGGCTGCTGGTCTCAAAGTTGTGCTCCACACCCATGATGTCTGGCTCCATTTTGCCACTGTCATTGATGAAGGTTGTGTAGGCGTCGCCTTCAGCCATCAGTAGTTTCAGTTTAGGCATCCAGCTCTTACGGACAACACGTCGTGCATTTGTGCACATATCAGCAGCAATTGCATTCATCTCGCTCTCCTTGAAGTTTGGGGCAAAGTTCTGGCAATAAACTGAAGGAAGAAAATGAAGGCCACCTTAATCATGGTTGCTATAGCAGCAATGCCTAATGCTGGGAAAGATTGAGGGCAAAAGAAGAAGGGGGCAACAGAGAATGAGGTGGCTGGATGGAGTCACTGAAGCAGTCGGTGCAAGCTTAAATGGACTCCGGGGAATGGTGGAGGACAGGAAGGCCTGGAGGAACATTGTCCATGGGTCGAACACGACTTTGCAACTAACAACAACAATGCTCAAACTTTCATAGGATATTTTCTTGCCTTTCTGACACAGAAAATGCCATGTGAATAGCTTTAACATACTTTTAAAAGGACAAATACAGAGACAAAAATTAAACACGCCTCCAAACTGGGTAAAATTAGAAAGAGGCCATCCACTTTCCTACCCCTGAAAAAAAACCTTTTGGCTCTGTCTCTAGCCTCCACCTTAATGCTACTAGATTTTCTGCTCTTTTTGCAATTTCAAGTAAATATCCAAAATACTTTCTTCCTATTTCAGCAAATAAAAATTGACTAAAAGATGTGTTTTCATGGAGAAATAGCTTTGCAGTCGAGCTTAGAATCTGTGCTTTTTGCTTTTGCAAAGTCAAGAAATCTTTCATCTAATATAACCCAGAACTATCAAGTTTCACCAAGAGATTTATAGAATTCTCATTAACTGAGATTTCCTGTAGGAATCCTGCTAGGATTACCTGTGCTTACCAGTAAATCACTCGCTCCATTTGGTAGATTGAATTCAAAGAATAAAGATCCTCCCAAGAGATACGTTTTTATCACAGTGTTTTATCATCTGGTATAGGTCTGAATAATAATAGAATTTCTCTGTGAGTGGGATGAGCAATCTCTACATTTGACAAATAAATACACTGAATGTAGTCCATCAATCATATATGACAAGCTTTAAAACAATAAATAAACATCTCTGGTTTCTGAGATCTGTCTGTGATTGCAGAAATGGTTGAAATCGTATCAAAGAACCGTCTTAACTCAGGTCCAGTTCTATACAATTAAGTTTTGTAATTGGCCAGACCCTCCTTCAAGTCGTGCTATGCTCACTCATCAGGACAGGAGGGGGATTCCTGGAAGAGATAAATAAAGGATGCCAGGAGTATATAATTCTCAGCAGGGCCACCCAAGTCATGAAGGTCATCTCCGCTGATCAGCTAAAACATGGGTCCTCAAACTACGGCCCACGGGCCAAATACGGCCCGCAGACACAATGTATCTGGCTGTGGAGTGGTTTGACTAAGCCCCGCCCCTTGCCTCCAAGCCACTCCTTGCTACCTGGAAAATGAGGAATGGAGTTCTCTCTGTGTATGAAATTAGAACAGCTTGGGCAGGAGAGGATTTTTAAGGAAGGCTGCCTGGAAATGGATGGACAGAGTTCTCTCTGTGTGTGAAATTCAAACAGCCTGGGTAGAAGAGGATTTCTAATGAAGGCTGCCTGGAAAATGAGGAATGGAGTTCTCTCTGTGTGAATTTCATCACTCACCACCAGTTCAGGGGTTCCTTCTCCCAGAGAGAGAGAGAGAGGGAGGGAGGAGAGTTGTTGATCGTAAGTTCCTTGGGGCTGAGAAGAATGTCAGTGCCCATCTTGGGGGTTTTAGTCTTAATTGGTGCAGTTCTCAGTCTGGTTTGTTGTGTGGTCATCTGAAACATATGATCAGGAGTTATTTTGAAGGAAATCCTGTTTGTTTTATTCTGTTTTTAATGGC
>JANHFQ010007091.1:195039-205880 GCA_032468035.1 Aparallactus werneri | reverse complement strand
AAAAGCCAAGCGGGCTCCGCCGAAAGTTTTCCTTCCGCTCGGCTCCCTTCGCACCCCTTCAGCCGCCGGCTGCGGAGGGGACGAGCAGGAAGGAGGAGGACAAAGCCCCCGTAGGGAAACCCGGGGAATTTCGGACGGGCCTACTTGGGAGGTGAAGTCGCACCGTCCAGGCCGGCGGAGAGAGCCGCGGAAGGAGGGGGGACAGTCTCCACCACCGCGTTATGGGGCTCCGCGTGAGGCCGGGGCTGAGGGGAACGAAGTGTGCGGCTTCTTTTAGAAAGGGGGCTGAGGGGGGAGGTCGAGGCTAACCAGGCGGCCTAGAGCCCCGGCAGCAGCGGCGGCGCAGAGCTCCGGCCGGCCGGCCTGCTCCCCGCGCCGCATCCCATCTTCTCGGCGTGGCCCTCGCAGCGGAGGCAGGAGGTGCTGGCCCTTCTCAAGGGAGGGCAGAGAAAAGAAGGCGAAGGAGCAAAAGCAAGCGGTGGCCTCTTCCCTCCCAAGCGAGAAAATGGGCGCCGGGAGCAGCTGTTATGGCCGGGATAGGGCTCCGTTGGCCTCCGGCAGAGGACCGGCCAGTTCGGGGGACTGTTTCGGGGGGAGGGAAAAAGTTTTAAGACCCGGAATAATGGAGGAGGGTCCCTGCGTTTGGAGGAGGGGGACAAGACCGGGCGGGCTGCGAGCGGCGGGGACGCGGAGTTAGGGGACCGTTGGGAACGGGGGGCGGGGGGCCCCCGGAGCTCTCACCTGTGCAAAAGTAGGGCGGGGGGAGGAGGAGGGAAGGTCTCGCTCAACGGAGGGGCTCTGCTCCCCTCGCCCTCCGAGCAGCACTAGCAGCAGCCATTCATTGTCAGCCTAGGCAAGCTCAGCGGAGAGCAGCGCACTCGATCGAGCCGGGGGAGCGCAGCGCGCCGCCAAGCCGAGCCTCCAGCGCTCTGCTCCCGAAGGCCTGGCTAGCGGAGCTCCGAACCAGCCGCTGACTCGCTCGTTTTACCCTCTTCGGCCGTCGGCGCCCAGTCTTCTCTCGAACCCGAAGTGATGTTTGCTGTTGAACTCGCCAGCCGGCTCAAGGCCAGCCCGGCCCGATTTCGTTATATCAGACTTGGAAACAAGTTTCCATGCCGGAGGGAGGGGAGATAGGAGAGCAGGGGCGGGGGGAAGTCTCATCTGGAGGATCTGCGACTATGGAATACCGGAACATTTAAGGAAAAGGCTGCGTAAAGTAAATGACGTCTTAAATTTTCCCTAAGATGTTCCTATATCTATTAGATTTACAGTGTTGATTCCTTCGTCTCCAGTAAAGGAACAAAAGGGTTTTCCTTCCTCCAGAACTAATTCTCACCTAAAGTCCGGACAGTAGCCTGACGATGCATAACTTTCCTATAAATCCAAGGCTAAATCACACTTTTTCTCTTGAGCAAGATTAAACAACTGTCCTTTACAAATCCATAACCTGGTACTGAAGGTTTCACAAGTCAGAGGTGGAAAGTGATGACAGCTTGGGCTTTTAAAATTAAAATTGGGCAACAAATGTTCAGTGTGCTTAACAACCTCAATGGTTGCTAAGATGTATTGGTTTGAACTCTAGGCCCAGGTATCTATAAATGCCAAATTTACTTAGAAATCATAGTAGGTTAGCATGCAGAATCTATTTGATTGGGAATACAGTTTTCTGATTTCAAGGGAGCATATTACTAAGCAAGAAGATAAAGCATTAGACTATTCTACAAGTGTTTGTAGAATAAGGGAAGAAATCAATCATTATTTCTTTAGCTGAAGTTGCAATGTAGTTTTCCCACTAATATCAATGAAAATGTTGAGCACATATCTAAATTATTAATTCTTTTGCGTTCTGATGCTCTACAGCAGGGGTGTCAAACTCACGTCATCATGGCGGTATCACATGAGACCGGGACTTTCCCTCCCCCTGTCACTAAACCAGGCATGGGCGTGGCCAGCACATGATGCATTCGGCCCATGGGCCGGGAGTTTGACTGCCCTGCTCTATAGGTAGTCCTCATCTTAAAACCATTTGTTTGGTGACTTAAGTTACAATAGCATTGAAAAAAATGACTTCTTTTTCACATTTACAGCAGCATCCTTGTGATCGCATGATCAAAATTCAGGTGCTTGGCAACTGGCATGTATTTATGAATGAATAAAATATGGCTTTGCCAGGAGGCCTGGGGCCTATGAGCCAATTCGAGGGGGTTAATTTTTAATATTTAATATTTTTCTTAATATTAATGTTTTAAATGTCATAAGATTTTAATTGCTTTTAATTGTTCAATTGTTTTTAATGATTGTTTTATTGTTGTGAGCCACCCTGAGTCCAGTAGAAGTTGGGTGGCATATAAATTTTAATAATAATAAAATAAAATAAAATTTATTGTTACACCCTCCTGTCTTGCCATAACTAAATGTGGATTTTGGGGTCAAAACTTTCTCTTTGCTAATGTTAGAGCATTGTGTATGTTGATTAAGTTATAGTAGGAATAACAATATCATTTAGGTTAAAAAGGAAGCAAACCAGCAAACCTTCTGAAGTATTAGGGTTTTCCTATACACCCACAACACTTTAGTTTTCAATTTCAATTTTTAAATTTTATCTATCCTAGGCTTGTAGCCAAAAAATGGAGAAGGGCAATGATAACTTCAGGGGCCATCTGTTAACAGCTGAATTCACATGTCCCAAAGGTGCTGTTTTCAAGAGGCAACCGGACCCGAAAGTCATGTTGCCACTTTTAAAAACCACATTTGGGACAACCATGGGCTGGATAACTGAGAATCTCCATAGACAGCTGGATTCACATATTGCACTAACCCCAAACTAAACAAAGTATGTTTAGTACCGGAATATTAAAAGCTCAGCCTGAATGATATCACTAAAGTTGCCAAAATAGAATGTTTCTTCGTCTGATTCTATGCTTTAAAAGGCAGCTTAAACTTCAGAACTTTCTTAACATGCAGCTGAACATTATCATTATCTAAAACAATGCCTTGACCTTAGCTTGAAATCCAAAATGTGGTCATTACATTCTAAATGCCTGGAGCTTTTAAGAAGATGGATATAGTAAACATACAATAAATGAATGAGTGCAACATAATTGCTTAGGTTCCCATATGTTTAACAAAAGAGGAATTCTACCAGGTACAGCTTTTTTCACCCCTTTGAAAAATTGCATGCTACCATGTTCTCTTTTTCAGAGATGCATGAATTTCTGCTGCTTTTTGGCCTAATTTAATCCATTTAATATATTTTTGCACACTTTCAAACCATTTAAAATTAATAATAAATGACTTGATTATCCACAGCTATCTAATCTAAATGGTATTTATTTTGCTCTAAGACCAGAATTCTTTTTGGTGCAGTAAGTGCTTATTTGAAACAATGCTCATCATAAGACAGTAATATTTAGATCTTCTCCTAAAGGCAGTTACTTAATTTATTCACCATTATGTTAAATCATAACGTGCTCTGTCTGGTTTTGGCTTAATAGATGTGTACCAAGAACGGTCTCTAGTGACCTGGATATGACTCTGAGAAAATATAGATACAGTTGCAATTTGGCCTTGCTGAATTGCTATCTTTTACTAAGGATGGTGAAAGTTGAGGGACATGAATCATCAATTTCTGTATTAAATAGTAAACTCTATTAATTGGTGATTTGTGCACCACTGTATGCATATAAGAAAAAACCTATTCCATTATTTTTTTCAATGTGAGGCTAAAAGATTAAACTTTAAAAAAAGATGGTGGTTATCAAAAAATTCAGGCTTTATAAAATATGTTGCTTTATGAAAGTGGGTACTTCTTTTTTTAGTGTTGTGGTAAGACAGACACAGTAACCCCTAAGCCATGTTTTGCATCTATAAGCAGATATTCTTTATGAGCTTAAATGGCCAAATAGCTTCTATTGATAGGCCAGAGAGAGGTTCTTCCTTTATAAGGGTATGAAGAATAATTCTGTAATATGTGTACAGTTTTCATCTTGGTATTTTAGCTGGTAGACACTTTTTAGTATCTTTAAGAAATACATGATGTTATTTATGAAAAAGGTATCAAGCTTGAAATTAAGATTTTAAATTTTGTTAGGCTTTTGAATCATGCTTTTAAGTCTGCTGGGAAAAATTTGTTTTTGTCAGTATTAAAGTATTGATCACTTTTTTCACTTTGGATTTATGTTTCTCAAATAATGGAGTTGTCCAAAATCAAAATATAATTTCACTAGATCTATTTCAAAATAGTAATGTGCCTTGATCCTTTTAAAACAGTGATAACAATAATTTCTCTATTTTGAAAAATTAAGAAATTTCAGTTTTATTAAAGTAACAATCTTAATGGTGAAAGGAGTCCCAAACTTTCTAAAATTGCAAAATCATTCTTGTTGATTTCTTTGTATCCTGTCCTCTGGTAATGAAGCATATTTCTATAACATATGCAGTGGGGCATACATGTAATAACAAATAGAATCATATCCATATTCATGCATACAGTTTCTTCTGATGTTGAAACGAATACATATTTGGGGACAGGAAAAATGGAATGAGGCTAAGTATCTCTTCTCTTTTGCATTAGATGTGAATAGCCTGTGCAAATATATTGCATAAAGAAGTCTTACACTAATTACATAGAGGTACAGTATATCCCCAAATACTTTTTAGGCAAAGTTCCCATTCATGGGATCTTTTTATGCATATTTCAGGGGATCAGAAGTCTAAACCATTCACCTATAATTTTGAGCCACTGATTTCTATCAGAGCATTGGCTTTCATTGTCTGAAGGACATTCCCTGAATTTTGGGGTGCTTTTCTTGTTCACCTGCCTCCCACCTCACCTGTGTATAGGATATGGCTGCATCAGGGTATAAGAAATTCTGAATTTGTAATCGCTGAGAAAGATGTTTGTATGGTCTACACTCTATATGCATTTGAGAAACCTGCAATTTTACAGTAATTAAGTCAGAGTTATGAAAGCTCAGTTAAGAAAGCTCATTCTTGCTTATGGTTTAGTGAATATAGTTTACATAACCATTGTTCTGTACTTTATACCATGCACTGAGCTATCAACTAACCACACTGTGTTCTACAACATGCTAAACTATAATATTGTTGAGTAGTTTATGGTTCAGAATGTTGTGTAAATACAACCTATTAAAATGTTATCTTCTCTTGTTCAAGAGAAAAGCCTATTTTGAATATTAGAGAAATCAACTGAGTTTGTACAACACATTAACCCATAAATCATGACATACAAAACCCCCAACATTTAGGCTCATACAATATGCTACAGAAATGGCAAGAGTGATTTTGGTTTAGTGTGATTCATACTCTAACCACTAAATCACAAAAGTGGTCCATCTAGCTCAGTGTTATTTGTGTTCACATGAGATACTTACCTATAATCATATTTTAATCATGTCTTATTCAGTTTTATGGATTTGTAAAACATGTTGAACCACAGACAAGTCATAATTTCATCAAATGTTTTATACTGAAAAGTAGTTGTCTAGTTTATGGCATGTTGTGTTGCGCACACACACAGTCAATGACTGGCTGAGTTCTGAGGATGAAACTTTTTCCACGCAAAGCATGTTCAGTTGCTAATCTAGTATTGGTTAGCTCCCACAAATATCATGTTAGTAATATATACTGTAATACGAGACTCTGCAAATATTTGTTTAGTTTGAAAGATGCATTCAATACTTATATAGAACAGTAGAACACAAAGTAAATCAGTATAAATAGGAAAAAAAAATAACAACATGGTGCCCTCGTGGTGAAGATGCTTGATGCCAACTTGAAAGGTTGAGAGTTCAATCCTAGATAACAGCAGATGTTTCTCTGCTAAGGTGCAAAGAAAACATATCTGCTGCAAACTCCCAGTAGGCATCAGGAAGGGCATCTGGACAGTAAATGCTCAGGTCCATCCAGGTGCCCCAACACTACCCCGAATAGGGACTACAGTTGTAAAAAGAGAGTATAGATGTTTTCACAAACATCTTCAAATATGAATTACACACAATTATTATAGTGTAAATTCTACAGAGATCAGGTCTGCTTATATTCTGATTGTAATATGTAAATTTCTAGGAAAGCAATTTTGATGTGAACCATCTTTGAGAAATTCAAAACCTTGTGCACTTGTGCACTACCCAGATTCTGTGTTGCCTCAATGAAAATAACTGGTCACAGAAATAACCACCTCTGCTTTATTTATCAGTTTAGTTTTAATACATGCT
This sequence comes from Aparallactus werneri, assembly GCA_032468035.1. Taxonomy (NCBI): domain Eukaryota; kingdom Metazoa; phylum Chordata; class Lepidosauria; order Squamata; family Lamprophiidae; genus Aparallactus; species Aparallactus werneri. Next base: position 199,644 of record JANHFQ010007091.1, on the reverse strand, counting down.
AGCTATCTCATCTGAGGTGAGAGATAGATATATAATTAACACACCATTATGGTTTGTTACATTTCTATACGTTATTTTATCTTTGCTGTGGTATTATGCTACAGCTTTATCACATCTATCTGATTTTTCAAATTTTGCTGGTCATTGACCAAACATTTTGATTTTGCATTATATATCTATTTTCTTGGGCTCACTTGACTTAATGATTGATCCATCCCCCAAATTGAAATGAGAACAACATCTGGAGATATTTTCCAGATAAACAGAATTCTTGGAAAATACATAGGTCAGGAAAGCTATTAGGTCTTACTGCTTTTATGTAACTGGCTGTAAGAATTTCGCAGAGATGCTACATTGAATTCTTTCAAACTAAGTCCATGTAGGTTTATTCAGAGGTTGCACCCTATATCTAAGAAAAAGTGATGCTGAAAGGACGAGGACTGTTCTTGAATAGACTAGAATAGAATGTACAGAAAATTCCAATACAAAAATTTTATTCTCTGCAACGAAGAATGTGCATAACTGCAATATGCTTGAATCTTAACCATACCGCTCTTTATCGCCGTTTCCCGCAACTGCTTCTAGGCAAAAAAGCAATACACTGCAGTGGGCTCTTAGACCCGATTCAAGGCGACGTTCTGAAACAGGCGAACAATTTGGAAAACACTGGACTTTCCTTACCTGCTTCGTTAGCAAAAAGTGGCATTTTTCTTCCCCCCTTTTTTGACTCTCTAGGCGACCCATCCCCTGCCACCGTTCTATTGGCTGGCGGGATATCAGCTGATCTTCTTCCAGTCACGTTCAACATGGCGCCGACGGTATAAGGTGGGCTGAGGAACGTGGACATTGGTTCTGGTTGGTTGTGCTATACATAGGGGAGCCTATATCCTAGGGAGAGATTTTATAGTTCAACTCCGTATCCTTTGCCTGATCCAGATAACAGCAAAGATAGAAAGGTTCGAGGTCGGTGTTACCTCCCTCCGAGAACCCCGGTTTCAGCCCTCCAGCTGCCTCACCTCCACGTATTTGCAGTTGCACGCCAAGACTTGTGGAGGAATATGTTAGTCTACAGTTGAAAATTATAGATTGGCTGTAAAGTAAGGAGTGTATGAGGGCTGACACGTCTGGGCATTTTAAATTGTTTTAACTTTTTTAATTTTAAATCGTCTTCCTACATTTTTAAATTAGAATTTATTTATTGGATTATTAGATTTAATTTGTTTCTAAATTTTGTACTGTGTGTTTTTATATTTGTACGCCGCCCTGAGTCCTTCGGAAGAGGGGCGGCATAAAAATCCAAATACATAAATAAATAAATACATAAATAAATCCTGCAAATTCTATTTGTGGGCTTTGCTGCATTTTTCAGGAAGTTTTAAAAAGGCGATTGATTCCCTTCTCTCAGGCATTGGCTCCAGAAACAGACAGAGAAATAATCGGTGGTTAGGAGCAGCCTATGAATCACGGGGCATCACTGTATACAAACCGTGCGACCGTTGAAACTTTGGCTTGGCAAAATTCATTGGCAAATTCAGGGGAATGTAGTGCTCGTGGTTACAGATGGTCTGCAGAAATTCAAACTTGTATTCCACCAAGAGCTGCATGTGGAGAAGGAGAAAGAAAATAGGCTTTATAACAGACCGCGCTTGTCTTCTACCTCCCCCCCCCCAAATGGCTCTGGGAGTCGTCAGATTTTACCTTCGGGTCTTTGGGACTGAAGCCGGAAACGTAGTCGTTGATCAGGTTGAAGATAAACCCTCGGTCCATGAAGGTCAAACATCGCTGAGGAAGAGGATAAAAAGCGAACCTCCTGCATCACGTTGACTGAATGCACTTCTGGTGTGCATCAATGCTATTTATGGGGGTAACCTTTGGGTATTTGGGGGCTCCCACCAAGAGTTTCAATCCTAGAAGCGGTTCTCAATGCCGGCAGGCTACGTCCTTCCAATGGGATGAAATGCTTGACCTTGTTTACTCCCCCCCCCCGGTAAACAAAAGATGGGGAAGAGAAAGAGGCAAAGTCTACACCAACCTTCAAGAAGTTGGCCAAGGAGAAGTTGACATTTCTCGCCTCTTCTGGGATTTCGCTGTAGCGAATGTTCACATGTGGAATCATGGAGAGCAGCAAAGAATGCAACGCGTGGCCGTAGGACTCTGGGAAGCGCTGTGGCCTGGGAAGCTGAAAGGAGCAGGTGTGAGGTCCGTCTCAACCTCTCTGCGTTCCCACAAGACCCTCGTGGCTTGTCTGCAAAAGCGTCCCAGCGTGCGCTTCTGCCCTTACCTTAATCTTGTTCTCATCCAGAAGGTAAAGAGCCATGGACTTCACCAGAATTTCAAAGAAAAACCACGAATACTGGAAGCCAGAGGAAGAGGAGAGAGATGGGTCCCAGCCAGGACAGGTCCCCACCTGTTCCCACCTTACAGAAGAAACCACGGTGTGGAGAAGGCCACCCAATGAGCAGTGCGCAGCCTTTCTCAACGCCCTTGGCTTGATGGGCTTCGGACTTTGCAAGCAGAGGGGCCCTCAAAGGACTTGACTTCAAAGGACTTGATGTTAGGGTCTTGACAAGCCCTCAAAGGACTTGATGTTAGGGTCTCACCTTCAGCATCTTATTGATGGCCAAGAAATCCGCGGACTGCTTGAGAATTGTTGATATGGCTCCTGCCAAGATTTCGTGCGTCGTCTTAGCCTGGGGCCTGCTGGGCTTCTCGGGCTGAAAGCAGAACTGTGGGCGAGGAGAGACATTTGGGGCCATTAATGGTGGACTCCCTGGTCCCGGAGCCTCTGTCCCAGAATGGAGTCCTTTCCCCAACTCACCTTGATGAACGTGCGCAGATAGTGGCCAAGGCTCTCCTCGTGGCATCTGGACACGATGTGGAGAAGAACCCTGCAGGAAGGGGTGGAAAAGAAGGACGGAGGGAGAACAACACCTCTCGTGGTTACACAGACGACAGCAACTCGCTTTCCCACCAGGGGCCGATGGGCTTGGTGGACGTGGAAGGATGCCACATTCCCTCCTGCCCGTCTTGAGCTGCTTCGCTCAAGAGGAGCCACCTGGCCTGGCCATGATGGTTATGACTTGCTGAAAAAAAGGTGATTTACGCCCTTCGCTCTTAGGACCGTGGCAGCGTCCCCGTGGTCACGTGATCGCGGTCGGGTGCTTGGCAACCAATTTATGACGGTTGCAGAAGCCTCCCTTGGTCAGGTGATCGCCATTGGCGACCTTAGTGCCCAGCAAGCAAAATCAGTGAAGAGGCTGGATTGGCTTAATGGCAAAAAAAGGCTGTAAAATCAGGCGCAACTATGAGGACTTATTAACTACTGCCTGACTTAGTTACGGAGGTGCTGGTCCCAGTTCTGGATGTAAATTGAGGACTAATGCTATTTATTTCCCCACAGAGCTCCTGAATAAATTTGCCTCTGAAAATCCCTCCTGCTTGAGCAGAGGGTTGGACTAGAAGACCTCCAAGGTCCCTTCCAACTCTGTTGTTCTGTTACTCTTAGCTCACCAGGGGTGCTAGCTTCTGTAACTGACCTGGTTGTGCCTCTGTGCCGCATTAGACCGCCAGCGGCTGAAAGTGTCCCTGAGACAGAGAGGAAGTCAGCCAGAAACTGGCCACTTCTCCGCGGGCCAAACTCACATAGTGCTGTTGATGGCCACGTCTTCCTCTCCTGGGTGGCTGGTGAGGACTCGGAAGAGCTGCGTAAGAATCACCGGCAGAAACTGTACCGTGACCTGAATCTCCATGGCGTGCAAACACTGAAACCAAGATACGTGGCTCAGAGCCAGAAGCCATGTGTAATACCACTTTAATTGCTTCTGGCCTGCCACATCGTGAGCCTGGGAATTTGGGAGGGGGAAGTTGGTTGTGAGTAGAGGAGTAGACATAACAGACATTCCTTTGAAAGGTCAAGGCTAAACTGTAGCTGCACCTGCAAGGTGGGAACGGAAGAGATGGCGCCAAAGGAGTAAGCGTGGATTGGGCCATGGGATGAACTTGTGGGTGCAGGAGGAGGATTGAGAGTTTTGGTTATGGGAAAGTGAAACCCGGAAGAGTAGATTCGGGTTTTACCCAGTTTGTGCCAACATAATTCTCTAAATAAATCATTACTCTGATGGACTTTGTCTTTGAGTTTATGGGAAGAAATGGAGAGTTCACTTGGACTGCTGACAGTGTGGTTAGACTTCAAGAGGGTGCAAAGCAGGGGGAGGCCTGGGGGTCTTGGAGCCTTGGCTTGGTCCTTCTTGCCATAACGGTGACCGTATTTGCGCCTCTTCCCAAAAGATTCCCCTCCCCCCACGAAGGAACCAGAAAGTGAAATAGGAATGTACAAGCTTATCTTTGTCTTATCTTTCTGTGAGATTTTGGGAACAATGCTAAACAATTATGTTAAATGTTTTTATACTGTACACTTGTATGGTGAACTCAACATATCTCTATCGCATAAATATGTTGGGTTGTTTGGGAGACTCGCACACAAGTCTTGTTAATTATGCTACATGTTTTATGCATTCTATGTATTTGCCTGGGAAAGATGGAGGGCAAAAGAAGAAGAAGGGGGCGACAGAGAAGGAGGGGGCTGGATGGAGTCACTGAAGCAGT